>ML677332.1:4507889-4542545 GCA_007922305.1 Dermatemys mawii | reverse complement strand
TGTGGGGTGTTCAGATACTACTGTAAAGGGTGGGGGCTGAATAGGTACTTCACAGTGATAGAGAACTAGTGGAAAAAAGTTGGAAAACTTTTTGTTTAAATCAAAATGTGAAAAATTACAACTAAGCTCTAGTACTTGTTGAAACGCCACAAGAAAAGTTCATGGAAATTTTGTCATTTTTTTTCATTAAGATCCAAAATCAGGTAAAAATTTGTATTGAAAAATCAATTTTTCAAAAATTGTGACTAGCTCTAATCCAGGCAGAGGGCAAAGTGCCAGTGAAACTGCTATAAAGGTATGATAAAATGTAATTTATCATATAGATATCACCACTGTTTATATAATACAGATGTTATTGATATAGGACCAGGCTTTTTATCCTGCTCCATTGCTTTTGCACTACTACATGATGCAAAGGGAGAAAAGACAGCTCATATCTCCATAGGTGGGGATTCCCTTGGCTTGAGGAAGTCCTGAGTAACATAGGTGGCCCTATGCCAACCATCCTGCAGCCTCTGGTGTAGGGGCATGTCAGGATGTGGGACAGGAAGTGGCATGCCAGCAATCTCCATTTGATGCATAGTCTCTTGGAGACTGAATTTGGGTGTATGGGCATTTTAAGTCTCAGTGGTCCTGTACTACCCAGACCTTGGCAGCAAGGCATGTTGGGAAAGAGGATCCCCTATATAAATCATTCTCTTTCTTGTACCAGAGACTGACCTGGTCTAGTCTCTCCTATGGTAGACCCAAAACTAGCCTTGAGATCAAATGTAACTGGCTCTCTGATTGCTCTTCCTTTCTGCTGTGCCGAGAGGAAGCGAGATATAGCAGAGAATCTGGCTCAAAGATTTCAGACATAGTACAGTACAGATTGATAGATTTTTTTTTCCAGGGAGGCATAAAGATGTTTATATGTACAAGCATGCAGACACCACTCTACACAAGTTTCAAATGCAGTTTCAGAAAATTACAGGCCCAGCATTTCTGTCACCCTCAGCAGGAACTGCAAAGCAATTTATTTTCATCAACTTCGTCTTATTAAAAATACTCAGCCAAAGTGAACCAACATGCTGTATGATAAATAAAACAAATGGAAATACAGAGTGCATTTAAAAAGGTATTTATTTTTGTTTGCCACCCAGAAGCACCAGATATAATAGTGGAAACAAATGGGGGAAACATTTGAAAAAGATTTGTGCCTGAGATGACTCAAGAAACAAGAAAGAAGCACGGAGACAGTGTATTCCCCTCACATGACAGGAGCAAGGAGGGTGACAAACACATTCCCAAATGGTTAAGTGTAAGAAATAAATACTGCAAGGATTATTCTACAAGTGCAGCACGGTTAATGTTACATCCAGAAGTTCTTAGTTCCGATTTGTTGCTGTACCAGGAAGAGTCACCAACCAACCAACCAGCACATTGGGGTTCTGAGACACTATAAGAATACATAAAATAATAAATAATAATAATAATTTTCCAAGTGTTACAAGAGGGTTGCACCATTGTTAACTATTTTGATTAGGGTACTATAGCTTAGATGGTCCATGCTGTACATATATATTAAAAGAGACTCCTATTCTCAAAAGCTTACAGTCTAGACAGAGAAGGAAGACAAAAGAAACAGTGTTGTCCCTTTTTATATATGGGGAGCTGAGGAATGTAAAGACTTAGGGCTTGTCTCCCCTTATCTGGGGATCCACGTGTGGCGATCGATCTGCCGGGGGTTGATTTAGTGGGTCTAGTGAAGATCTACTAAATCGACTGCCAATCGCTCTCCCGTCAACTCTGGTACTCCACTGGAACGAGAAGCATAAGGTAAATTGTTGGGAGAGTTTCTCTCATCAACCCAGCACAGTGAAGACACCTAGGGTGACCAGACAGCAAATGTGAAAAATTGGGACAGGGGGTGGGGGGATAAAAGGAGCCTATAATAGAAAAAGACCCCAAAATCGGGACTGTTCCTATAAAATCGGGACATCTGGCCACCCTACAGACACCGCAATAGGTCGACCTAAAGTACGTCGACTTCAGCTACGTTATTCACGTAGCTGGAGTTGTGTCACTTAGGTCAACTGAGCCCAGTAGTGTAGACCTGCCCGCAGTGACTTTCTCTGAGTCAAACAGTGAGTCCACAAGACCAGCCATCAACTTGCTTTACAGCCCTCATTGACTTGAATAGAAAGCAGCGGCACTGGAACCTGGCCTGGCTGTTTGCTGATTCAGGGAGCAGGTGAGCAACAGAATATATACAGCTTGTAAAAATGAACAAGGAAAGAGGGATTTTCCTGCTGTTCCTCCCCCACTCTGCCCCTTCCTGACTATGCTATTACCTCATGTTACCATTTTGCTCCTATAGCTGTTCCCTAGTCTTGGCTATTGCTTTCAATTCATTGCATGGCCTGAGTTTCATGTTATAAGGAAAATGGAAAGTAGCAATTTTTAAAGGGTGTTTTTCAACCCTGCCTATGGTAAATGGAGGGTGCCAGTCAAAAGCTTTCCCTAATGGACGCCTAGCTGTAAAAAAACCCCACATATCACTCTCTGAAAAGTCACTGCAGAGAAAACAGAGGCAAGAGACAGCCCCTAGGCAGTGCGCTGTACATCCAGATGCTGTGATAATCGCAACTGGGGAATATGGAGCCACCCCGGGCTGAAAGACTCTGCCAGAACACTTAACTCTCCCATCTTGAAAGCACTGTACAAATGTTAACTTATTTAATCCTTCTCACTTTCCTTGCAAGAGACACTCTGTAAGGGTCATCACCCTCATTTTACAGGCAGGGGAGTGAGGCACGGCGAATTGCCCAAGGTTACAAGGCAAGCTGGTCTCAGAGCTGAGATTAGAACTCAAGATTTCCTGTGCTCATGTTCACTAGACCACACTGCCCCGAACATCAATCACTCTTGTTCTCTAGCTTTCCCTGCCATGATTATAGTGACTGCAGTGCTGGCCTCTCCTTTTTGATACATGAGTCCATTTGGAAGAAGTGGATTTGGACATAGGCTGCAGCTGTCACACTTCCACAACTCCAATTTGTAGCATGCACACCCAGTTTAAAAAAAATTATTAAACATTTCCTCTATTGGGTGACATCTTAAATATGGGGTAGATTCCCAAACAGGCCAGGCCATGGTTTCAGAATGCCAACACCATGCATGCCCAGGATTTCTTCATGCTTCTGCTGTGAGCCAATACATGAAATGAAAAATTTCAGGGGATGCTTCAGAGACGAAGGAGACGAGACCTCAGTGTTTAAAGGAAAAGAAACTGAATGCTTAATAGGAGAAATGATTTCATCCATCAGAGAGGAGCAGGGAGATCATGTACAGCAGCCGAGTGATTCTTCCCAACATGTTTTATTAATTTTATCTATTCCCTTTGCCACTTTTCCATCTGTATCCTAGACTCATCACTCTCCCCAGTCAAAGCTAACAAGCTACTAACCTCACACGGCCTCTAGGTACCACGTGAGAAGCCCGTGCAGCTTGGAAAAAGAGCTAAAGCTAGACTTTAAAAAAAATATCCCCGATAGAATGTTTAGGACAACAAAACTGTATAAACCTTGCAACTGTTACAGGGATAGCAGAAGTGTGGGGCAAAAGTGGCTGTAAGCCATCTTTGTGCCTTCCAGATTCCACCTGTTCTAGGAGCTGTACAGCTCCCAGCACATTCTAACTTACAGCAGCCTCCCCATGACTGCCTATGGGCTGTTCTGCCACCTAGAACAGACATAGCATAGAGCACAGTACCCTCTCCTTTTCCTGGCTCCAGCATGCCCCTATGTCAGCCACCGTGAGGTAGGACAGCACAGTATACCGCTTCTGCACAGGGATATTTTCCTTGGGGCCAAGCTGGTCCTTCATGGCCCCTATGCACCACCAGGGGCGAGAATGTACTCCTACAAATGGAGAAAATAGTCCAACTCCCTCTGGGATCTATCAGAAAATATTTGACAATCAGTAGCTAATGTGTTAAGGAAAACACCCTTTTCATTGGTCGCATTCAACTACCCTCACAAGGCGGTAGCTGGTCATTGGTACATATGATGCCACTATCAGCCCAGACAAATCTATCCACGAAAAAACAAGAAACCATGGGAACCTGTGCCCCCAAACTCAAACCAAAACTTAACATTTTTGGCAGCTTGATGAAAATTTAGTCCATTTTCTCACTACCTTCCTGCCAGGATTGCCTCCCTACTCTGAACTCTAGGGTACAGACGTGGGGACCCACAGGAAAAAAGAAATAACGCCCCCAAGCTTATTTTACCAGCTTGGGTTAAAATGTTTTTCCCCAGAACACAACTTCTTCTGTATCTGGACCTGGTACACTGCCACCACCAAACTAGGTCTAGGGTAGTTTGGGACCCTTCTTTCCCTTTCCATTAACCCCCCAAATTTCTTCCTTCCCTGGGAAGCTTGAGAGAAAAAAAACAAACCTCGCCTGCTCCTGTGAGACGTGCCCGATCCAAAACCAGGATCTTACACAATGAAAAACAAGCAGTCAGCTTCTTAAAAGAAAGATTTTAATAAAAGAAAAAAAGAAAGGAATAAATCCCTTATAACCATCAATAGAACAGCATCTACCATAATCAACAAAAGGATTCAGAAACCAAACCTCTCCCCCGAGGCAACTTTCTCCCACTGTTGATATCTCTGCTGAAGCTTACAATATCAAGAAGCACCCAGCCAACACTCACCACTGAGAACCCTCCAAGTGATAAAAAGAAGGTAAACTTACTGACTACAGTACTTGATAGAATCTTATAGTTACAGTGAAAGACATAGCTGTGTTCATCCCATAGCCGAGGTGAACAGAGAGAGACCCAGAGAGAAACTGAAACTTAAAATCCTTTGTCTCCTGAGGAATTTCTCATTGGTCAGTTGTCCACCTCTCAGGTTACCTTTAGCTTAACCCCTTACAGGTAAACACTAATTCTAGGCTACTTCACACTTATGACACTTCCCCCTCCGCTCCACTCCATTTTCAGGCAATTAAAAGCCTAAATGAAACCATAAGGCATTGCTAATCTCATGATAGCCCTGTCCTGCTGATATTTTATACCATCTTTTAAGACCACAGAGGTTAGGAAAAGTTGTGGTGAGGTTTGCAGAAGCAGCCCAACTTGCAGTTACTAGGTGATAGTGCAATGATAGTGAAGTTTTAGCACCATGCTGAGAACTTCACTGTCGTGGGCCTGCTCCACCAGGTTTGGATTCTGAGCCAGATTTTCCTTCAGTTCTGTAGATCTCGGCTCAGGTTCATTTCTGTTGGAGGAAAATTTACTATTAATTTCATGAGCTTGCTTTTCATGGTCACCTGCAAACCCCAGCTGCTGGGCCAGACTCTGTCTGGCTCTTCCAGCAGGGCACTGCATGGGGGAGGGAGCAAGGAGTCTCCTTCTACTTTGCGCAGCACATGAAAGGGCAGGAGTGAGAACTGAAGTCCCTGTGCTCAAAGTGGAGAAGAGTAGGCAGAGCCATGACTCCACTCCCTGTACTTGCTGGCTGGCTGCATGGCAAGAGAAGTATGCTCCACCTCATAAATGGCTCTTTGTGCTCCTACTGCACACTGGGGAACTCTGGGAGAATGGATCCAGGTGCTCCCCCTGGGGCAGGGCAGCTCTGTGCCACCACAAGGCAGGGCTGTGCTTCAATTGCACAATGTAGCCCAGAGTGATTTATGGAAACACAACTCTTACAGAAAGGCAGACTGGCCCAGGAAGAACCCGATCCGTGCATCACCAGGTACCAAGGGCACAATACCTAAGGAGGTCATCCTAGTCCTGATGATTATAGAGAATGACAGGTTGTTTGCTAACCCATAGCAGGCATGGCCAGGAATAACACATGCATGCCACCTAAGTGTCCCCACAGCAGCTCAGCATTATGTCTTGGTAATGGATATGCAATTCATGTTTTCCCAGCCCTATAGCTCCACCCAATCTACGATACATTTGCCCTTATACAAATTAGATCCTTCGGGGCAACACATAGATTTATTATTTATTAAAGTAAATTGAGCTCTTTGGATTAAAGATTATAAATGCAAAATAACTGGATTTATAATACTTAACAATATTTTGCACTTCTATGTCACCTTTCATCAAAGGATCTCAATGCACTTTACAAGCATTTATAATGAGAGACTCACCACTCCCCTGCGAATTAGGGAAATTTTATTATCCTCATTTTACATATGGTGAAACTGAGGAACTGAGAGGGAGTAACTTATCCAAGGGCTCATAGCAAGTCAGCAGAAGAGCTGGGAGCAGAACGTCTGACTCACAGACTCATGCTCCAATACTGTATATCATCTCTCATCCCAAACAATTTGAAAGCACTTTTCAGATGACCATCCAAACTATAAAATATTATATTATAAAGATTATTGAAGTGTCTACGGCTGTTGCAGCTAGGCCTCCGATGAATAGTAAACATTTTAAAAGAATAAATTAGATAGAACATCCCAAATGGGCAAATAACAAATAAACCGAAGTCATTTGTCCAGGAAAGAAATCAAACAGGTTCTTCTTCCCCCTGCCACTGCCACTAAAAACACAAATCAGGCCTGGTCTACATTAGAGGGGGATCGATCTAAGTTATGCAACTTCAGCTATGTCAGCGTATTTAGATCTACTTACCAGGTAGATGTGGTAAGTTGATGGCTGATGCCTTCCCATCAACTCCACCTGTGCCTCTCACCTTGGTGGAGTACCAGAGTTGACGGGAGAGCATTCGGCGGTCAATTTATCACGTCTAAACTAGACACGATAAATCGATCCCTGCTGGATCAATCACTGCCCATCGATCCAGCGGGTAATGTAGGCAAGCCCTCAGTTAAAAGCTAGGCTGAAAGGAAATGTCTTGCACAAGGCAAGTCTTGGGCTTTGATGGATTGCTAAGAAGAGTGATTGCATAAGACAGAGACCTTTCAGCCTGGGGAGTTTAAGCTGATACCATGCCACCACAATGTACAAGATAAGATGGTCTCTCACTAAACTGAGTTCCAGATCATCAGTACTTTCAAGATTATTACCAACACCTTGAGCTGCAGAGGGAACTGAACAGGAAGCCAGTGCAGACATGAGACAGTTGTGTGACGAACTAGCTAGAACTTCTGGGTATATTTCAAAGTTAGTCATTGCACTGTCCACTTGCAAGAGGAACAATCGCTGATTCCTGACTAGCTGTTGGCAATGGAAGGCAAATTGGACTATCTAGGGACAGAAATGGTTCTGCAAACCATTTTGGCAAAGGCTAGAAGTCACCTTCAACAGATGCAAATACTGCAGCTCTCTATTCCCCTCCTTTTCTCACTCCTCTGAAAACCTCTTACTGCCAAAGTCTAGGAGTTGTAGCCAGTTCATTTTCAGGCAGATCACTGTCTTGATCAGGCACTGGCAGAATAATACTACATAATAATACTGTCTGGATTCGAAGAGAAGGAGGTCTAGAGCTGAGTAGCACTCAGCTAGGGAGCATTAATCCACATCTCAAGTGAGCAACTTCTGTGGCAAAATGTGGCAGCAACACTATACAACATTTTTTAGAAAGGGAAAAGTAACTGTTCCTGCTGAAACTACAAGGGACTGTTAAGTAAGAGGGATATTAATGATCCCGACTGGATAACAACGGGCTTTACACCCTGACTCTCAAAAAAAGAGCTATGGGCTTAGAACGATCAGAAAGGTCCTGGTCTTTGTGTAAATTCCCTGCAAAAAGATGGACAGACACGATCCCTACCCGCACATTCAGGAACTGGTTACACACTAAGAGGGAAGAATGCCATTTCCTGCACTACCAGGGTTATCTTTGCATGTCATTCATCTATATCCTGACCAGGCCTTGTCCTAATTAGCCTTTGTGATTTTTCTAAATTATACTGAAAACAAAAATCCAATTTCACTTAAACTTTGGCAGGCACTTGGTTCATCTGTGCATGCCTCAATCTGTGACTCATAGGGCAAGGTCCTATGGCCTGTGCTCTAGGGAGTCAGACTAGATGAACATAATAGTCTCTCCTGGCTTTAAAAATCTATGACTTGGTTTCTGTACTCCACTGTTAGGCAAAGACCTCTGAAGAGATGCAAAGAACAACTTTCAAAATGAGGAAACTTAGCACAGCTCCTATTGATTCAAATAGGCCAGGCTTTGGACTTGTCTGGTAGAGCTGATGCCCACAGACCAGGAACATCCTGTTTTAAGATTTGGCAGCATGGTGGTCATTTCAGCCCCGAGGCAGGACACTTTAATGATAGTTAAGTCTGCTCTGGGATCTGGCCCCTTTTACTTCTAGATTACTATTTGGCTATTATAAGAGACCGATGAGAAGAATGCTAAGACTAAGGAATGCAGCACAGACAATGAACACTCTAGACAATGGACACTCTAGACAATGGACACTCTAGACTTGACACGAATGCACAATTAGACCAACATACCCAGTCTACATGATCAAAGGCTTGAGTCAAACAGTAATTCAAGATATAAGGACAGAAACAATCCTATGCTCTCGCCTAACCCAAGTCCACCAATACCCACATCTCTTAAAACTTCCAGATGGTACCACTTAGAAACTAACCATTGCTCCCAAACAAGTCAACCGAGAGCTAGAAAACTCATTACATTTCCAAGCTACTGTGCACTGGTGAGGGACTAGTCCCAAATGCCAGGTCTCCAGAGACAAGCTTACAGCAAAATGCAGGCTTAAAGATTTCTTCTGTGGGCCATCACTCTCGTTGCAAAAAGCTCTACTACCTACAAGTCAGCAGGGGGAGGGTTAAAAACTGCCCAGCCTGGACTGACATATTGTAATTCTTTGACGGCTTTTTGCTGTGCCGTTTTCTATTGATTAAATAATCTCTATCAGATATTAAGCCCCTTGTTATTGGCACAGCCTATAAATTATTCAAGAGCTATATAAATTCTTATGGCGGGCATGAATTTTTAAACCCTAATTTGGCGCAGAGCCAGGAGCTCTTTATTTTTTTTTCCCCCTGCAAGAAAATGTTTGCACTTGTGATTTTTTTTAAAGGACCAATTTTAACCATAAGCTGCTTGTTGGAAGGGACTTTTTGTGTGGTTGCTCATGATGTTTGGAATAGAGGGATGAGGGTGGAGAGGTGGGTTTGCCGTTGTGCTGCTTCTACCTTTGATTTATTGGGGATGAAAGGTGTTTCGAGGGCTGCCGTGGCTGCTATTTACGGTGTGTAGTCATGCATGCCAAAGCACCACTGTAGTCTCCTACATGGGCGCATGAAGTGGAACGCATCCGGCCTGAGGGATGCTCACTATGGGCCAAGGAAGGCTGAGGCGACACCCATTAGCTGGCACACTGTCCTCTGTTGCATATCTCTCATTGCCTGATCTGGAACCCTGAAACCATCCCTAGTTCCTATTCTTGAGAGCTTGATGCGCTTTTATTTAAAGGCTTATGTCTCTCTTTGACCCTCACCCACATCATGGTGCTGCTGTCACAGGGACCTGGATCCAACTTGCTTTCTGGCAAAGCAAAGAGTTAACCCCTTGCTGAGACCCATGACAATGCAATGGCAGAGCTGAGAGCCCAGTTAGGCTCTCAAGTAGAATACTGGATACCCTATAAAAACAAATCAGCAAGAGACAAAGGGGCAAAAATGGTTGGGTAAGTGTAGCTCCCCGATGGACGTTGTAATCCAGGCTGGGGTTTTTCCATTTGCCTTCTAGTCAGGTGAAGTGGTTTTTGATCTCTCTTGCTGCACTTGAAAACCCCACGAATAAAAGATCAAGACACCCTTTGCTGAGCCCAGTGCTCTATACTCCAACATGACACAGATGCACCCTGTTTACACCTGCACTCTTTCTTTTGAAATCCATGCAGGGTTTTCCTACGTGTGGGTCTAATTCAGGGCTGGCCCACAACATTTTGGCACCTGAGGCAGGGAGCTCAAATGACGCCCACATACCCCCTCGCTTGGGCCAAAACTTTGAAAGGTCTCTTGTGTCGTCCTTCCTCCAGCACAGCACTCCACCATCTCTGTGCATCTGGAGCAGAGAGAATACATATGCACCAGCAGCGGACACAATTTTCTTCACTGGGTCCTAGTGGTGCCCTCCGCCTCAGTCTGACACCTGAGGTGACTGCCTCAGTTCGCCTCATGGCAAGGCCAGCCCTGGTCTAATTTCAGAACCATGGGCTGCCAATAAAAGAGACACAAACAGTGCCACTCTCTCACATCCTCTTTCATCTTGGCATCAGTTTTCAACCGAAATAATCATAATTAAAAGAAAAACAATCAGGAGAGGGCTGGCAACAGGAATGCCTCTGCAGACACTGCTGGAACTGCAGATCTTTGACTCCCACTGCTGACACATTTTGCACCCGCCAGACTTGTGAGTTGTGCATGGGTAGGAAGAGGTATTCTGTTTTTGTTAACTGGCTCAATGAGTAGCATTCTTATCGCTGAAGTCAGAAGGTTCTGGGTTTTAAGTCCTGCAATGAGATTTGGGTTCATGCCCAGTAGTGACACTGCCCTGCAGGATGGAGGAATGGCTTCTGCAGTGTCTGGAGAGGGGAGTTAAAGAACAAATGGCACTTTTCAAAGGAGTAGGGAATAACCCCAGGGGTTCATCCAATATGCTCCCTATCAGTTAAAATGGGTTCTTGTATGGCATGCTTGAACTGGCTTGGCTGAAATAATCAAACCTGAGCTGAGAACAGGATTTGAGTCTGAAATGTAAAGGTTAAAACATGTTTCTTTTTTTTAAAAAAAAGATATGTCCCTCTATCTTACAAGGTTTCATAGCAAATTCCCATGAGACAACCTGATTCTGCGAGGGAGAACCAAATCTTTGAGCTGTAATAGCACTTTGCAGTGATATAGCATGTTTTTTTTGGAGAGCTGGAAGGGCCAAGTTTTCACATGACTTCAGCGTATTTGGTGCTGAGGAGTTCTGAAAATCTGATCATGTGTGTCACAACTGGAGCTGCTGGGTACGCAGGATTTCTGAGAACCTGGCCCTTATTCAGGTGCCCAATGGGAGCTGAGCTCTCCCCAAAATGTGGGTCCAACTGTAGATGTTGTGCACTTGAAAACCTGAGCCCATGGCCTCTAAAATGGTGAATGAATATCATCCCTCTCACACTTCAAAGAAGAGGAAACAGTGTCCCAAAGTCATCTGACCTGGTCAAGGTCAAGCCGTGACTCAACGTGAGACTCACGAATAGAAACCAAGTATTCAGTCTTCCAGACCTATGCTCTATTTCTGGACACATAATGGTGACAGAATTTTCCTGCACAGTCAGTGCATGATCGGTATATAGCTCAAGGTTTTTGTGAAGCCCTTGGAGACACACTGAGTAAAGACAGCGCCTTTTGGCCACAGATTCTATTCCCCATGACTGACTCAGAGTGTGTTTGCTCTGCATTATGGTCACATCTGGTGAACCTCACTATCAAGTGCTCTGTAATACTTTCGTCTCTTGCTGCCAAATTGTGGGGTGGCTGAGAATGCTGCGGAAGCAACATGCTTATCCTGAGGTGTGGTGATGTGTCTTAACTGCGAATGCCCCACTGAATGATCAACCACAGTAGTCAACAGGCTGAAAGCATTGAATCAAATCCTACTTAGCCAAAGGATAACGGCTGGGAGGTGGGAACTTCTACCTATGCTTTTACATCATGTGCATCACCATGGTATCTGCCTCGGCATTGGCCTGGAGTGGAGATTTGTAAATTGGCAGCTATGGAGTGATATGGTCCTTAAGGTTTTGGCTAGAATACAGACAGCATTTGGGTAGGTGGAAAGAACCACTGTTAGTTGCCATTATTAGGTGTACAAAGAGACGGGGAGCTGATTAATGTGTGTTTTGTAACTAGCCTTCTTGAGCTATGAGACTGCTTTAAAAATAGCCCTAGGGAATGAGTGAGAGTGACAGCAGAAGTCAGTGGCCCTATATGTACTGTCATCAACCTGCCTGTCTAAAGAAGCATGTTAGCATTCATGATGATGCTTAAACATAGTTTTGGCTAGACAGATGTTAATCCAACATCCAAACAAGACCTAGCAAAATAGCTAGACAGACAGTGCCCCCACCCTTCCTTGAAAGGGTTCCGTTGCTAAATTCTATCTGTCAGGTGGAGTTCCTTTGGAAATGGGATTATAACATACATTCTGGGTTATATGGTGGCACTGGGCTTGCTATGCTAAGAGTTCCTTGAATGGCAGGTTAATTGCTTTTGCAAGGTCTGCAGGAAAGCCCAAACCTATTGAATAATAAGATGCATATCAGTGACTTAAAATATGATTTTAAATGGCTCCCTAATAAAATATGCACTCGCCAGTTCCACAGGTGAAGGGCAGCACGTTTTTTGCTTCCCCTTATTTAACACACAACAGGTTTTTAACAAGAAACCATTCCCCAGCTCACAGTGGTAGCACTATGAATGGTGTGTACATAGTTCCCTTCTTTCTGCATGCTATTCAAACCATTTCTCTCCAGGGCCAATTCAAGTGGGAAGAGAACTTCTTTACATACAGTAAGGGGGGCAAAAAAATCTTTCAGATTTCTAAAGGGGTTAGTGTGTATGTGGATACCCTTTGTGTACCTGTACACTGTGTGTACATATACACTAGATAGAGAATACTGCATAAGCAACTATGAGCTATGAAAGGAATACGCAGGCAACTGTGAATTATGAGGCTGCAATCCCACCGCAGGGCGCTGATGGTGTTATAAACCACAAGGGTGAAATACAAGTCACCAGAAAACCCCATGTAGAAATATAGCCCGTATATTTCCACACAACTCACCTCTTTATTTTATATGATACATAGACCCAGGCGGTGGACCCAGGTTTTGCACACACTTTCACTTGCCTCCACCCCCTTCAGCGTTCCCTGCTTTTCCCCTCTAGATCCCACGGAAAGCTTCTATTGCTGTCCTATGAGCAACAGGTCTAAGTTCTGCTTTCAGCTACACCAGTCTCAGTGGTCTTTTTTGGAACTGGGTCCATGGCATTTAAGGATGACCTGCATATGGTCTGAGTGACACTCCCTCCAAGAACAAGTGAGATGAGTAGGGGCAGTGTGTGTGTGGGCGGGGGGAAGGGATGGGTATTAGCAAAGCTCGCTGGATGGTGTGTTTGGTAATGGGTTTGCATAGCAAACTCCCCCACCCATGCAGAACAGGAGTTTCCAGAGGAACTATGGCTGAGAGGGTAGCAGTGACTTGTAGTTCCTTTCTGGAGCTCTTTCTGGGGTGGTGCAGCTATGCATCCCACCTTACCCCAGGCAGAGAGGAAACTTAGCTGGGACTCAGGAGAGCTGGGTTTCATTCCCAGCTTTGCTACAGACTTCCCGTGTAACATTGGGCAAATCACTTAATTTTTCTTGTCTTGGTTAGAACTAAAGGTGTTTTTTTTTAATGTTATGCATTTAAAAGATATGCTTGATCCTAGTTATACGAAAACAGGAACTGCCAGAGTGGAAGAGACTTGTGATCCATCTAGTCCAGTATCCTGAATCTAACAGTGGTCAGCTTCAGAGGAAGGTGTAAGTATCTCATATCTGCCTACTTTGGGATTATTTGGTGTCTATGTGGATCTCATCCTGTTTCCCTTAGTCAGAAAATATCTTATGCCCTGAATCATGATTTTATTTTTATCCCTTTCAAAACTCTTTGTTTGGTCAAAGTGTTATACTTCAGGCTATTCTCTCTTTAAATATCCAGTTCCTCTTTGAATCTTACTAAATTCTTGGTCTCAAAGACATTATGTGGGAATGAGCTCCATAATCTAATTACACAAGGAGTGAAAAAGTATTTCCTTTTTTCAGTTTTGAATTTGCTACCTTTCAATTTCATCGAACGTCCCCTTTTTCTTGGCTTACGAGACAGGGAGAAGAGAAGCTGCATGAGTACTACACGAGGTTCTCCAGAAAAAGCTGCACTATTAATTTATAATAAGGCATATTATCTGAGCTATTCTCCATCTCATTCCTTATGCCTCCTACCATTGTTTGCTTTTTTTCACAATAGCTGCACAGTAAGCAGATATCCGCACTGAGCACTCGACAGTGATGCCCAGCTCCCTTTTCTGAGTTGATACAGTTAATTTAGAACACTATAAGGTGTGTGAGTCATTCAAATATTTCCCTCCAATGAGCATTACTTAGCACTTACCAACGCTGAACTTCATTTGCCATTTTGTTGCCCGTTCAACTAGCTTGCTTAGGTCCCTCTGAAGTTCCTCAGTCTCTTCTGGACTCAAAATGGACTCAGCTAGCCTAAATAACTGTGCCATCTCCACATTTTGCTACTTCATTACTCATCCTCCATTCTAGATAGTTAATAACTATTTTAAGCAACACTGGATCAAGTCTAGACAAGGTCACGGTTCCTCAATTCCCCATCTGAAAAATGGGGATAATAATCTTCCCTTGCTTCCACCCTTTGTCTGTCCTGTCTGTTTAGATTATAAGATGTTCAGGGTGGGGACTGTCTCTAAGTATGTGTTTGTATGGCATCTAGCACAATATGCCCTGATCTCCGCTGAGGGCTCTTGATACTCCTGTGAAACAGATAAGAAATAATACTACTAAAAACAACTGGCAACAGTCCTGTTGCTTTGGCCTGCTACTGTAATGTTTTTATAGAGGGCGCAGTACACAGCGAGACACAGTGGAGCTGTGATTTTGCCCTATGTACCTGGCACTATATTATGCATCATGTGGTTAAATAAGACAAATCAATATGCTGGAAAGGAACTGAAAGCCTTAAGCCTTATAACCAGCTTTGTCTCTCTAAATATCCCAATTAAAAAAACCGAACCAGAGTAGATATGACTGCTACGCTAACACAGCTATGCTGCCGAATTTTTATTATTCTTTTTAAACTCATTTTCAGCGCTAAACAAACTGTGGAAAAAAGATTTGATTCATGGCTGCATTAGGAATCTACTCAACCAAAGCCCCTCGTCACAAATTAAATCATAAACCAAAAGTCAAACATGATTTGTGAAATTAACATTTATCGAGGAAATACTCCCCAGCGCCGCGCTGCGATTAGTCTCTGGCATCCGAAATATCAACCATAATTCATAAGCTGCCTAAGAAACCGTGCCACTGCCACCACTGTCAAGATGTCAGGTTTGATGGAAAGGCACTGCGGTAACCAGAGAGCAATTTTTTTGCTGGGGGTCACAGTGCTTTATTATTTGTGCAAATACAGTGCAAGTTGCACCAGCACACTATAATAAGCTCATACATGTGCCCTTCCCCACACACTTGTACCCTCCATGGACACTCTCTCTTCCTCTTCTCAATTCAACCCAAGGCCATGCCCAGTTCTAATTCTGAACAGTGAGATCTGGCACAGAACCCGCATTATGCCATTTTTTAAAAAATGACACAACTAATAAGATAAATAATAAAGAATAATCCCTTGCATTTCCATAGTTAGTGTGTTTCGTTGGAAGGAATCTACACATCTCTGAAGTAAGCATTATTAGTCCCATTTTAGAGACGGGGGGAAATGAAGCACGGGGAGTGGCAAGTGATTTACTCGATTACGCAGTGAGTCAGTCGCCAAATCAGGATTAGAATCCAGGATTCAAGGCCAAGATTTTCAAACCTGGCTTAGAGATTTGGGGTGCTTCCATTTTTGGGTGTCTACACTGAGACATCTTAAAGGGGCCTTGTTTTTAGAGGGCAGGTGTTCATAGTTTCTGAAAATCATGCCCTTTTAATGTGTCTTAAATTAGGTACCAAAAGGCATTAGTTATTTTTGAAAATTTTGGCAAAGTTACCTCATTAAATCATGGAATATCAGGGTTGGAAGAGACCTCAGGAAGTCATCTAGTCCAACCCAACCCCCTGCTCAAAGCAGGACCAATCCCCAATTGCCTGGTGCAGTCACAGTGGTTCTTCAAGATGTGGTCACAATGAGTGCTCCACTGTAGGTGTGCTTGTATCCTGTTCTGCTGATTGGAGAACATTGCTAGCAGTATCTATTAAGCCCACAGATGTATTATCTCTCCTCGTGCCCTACCACAAGGCCAGCCACCGGCATGCAGGCTAACCTCCCTCGATTCCTTCTCTACCACAGTCATTGACAAGAGCTCGGAAGTACAGGGGAGGAGGATGGACTGTGAAGAACCCATAGGGACACCTGTCAAAGAACCATTGTTACTGCACAAGGTGAGTAACTACTTCTTCTTTGAGCAGTGTCCCTATGGGTGCTCATCTATCAGTGACTCCCAAGCAGCACCCACCACTGGAGGCTGGGGCTTTGGAGTTGGAGTTTGGAGTTGGGTCAGATACAGATAACAGCACTGTGGAGCTGAAGATGGTATCAGAGGTGGAGTCCCCAGTGATCACATAATGTTCTGTGAAAGTGTGGACTGATGCCATGTCACCGCTCTACAGATTTCTGAGATAGGGACATCCTTGAAGAAGGTGAGGGATGAGGAGATCGACCTTGTGGACTGTGTATGAATAGTATCTGGAGGCGTCCTACTGTGAACTATGTAACACCGTCTAACACAGTTCGAGATCCACCTGAAGAGTCTCTGGGCTGATATTGCTGAGCTCTTGGATCTTTCTGCAAGGGGAAGGAAAAGCTTAGGGGACTTCCTGAAAACCTTCATCCTATCCTCATAGAAGGCTAGGGCTCTCCTGACATCTAATGTGTGTAATACAGCCTCCCTGTTGCCTTGGTGAGGCTTGGGTAGAAGGTTGGAAGGTGAATCAATTGGTTCATGTGAAACAGGCAGGTTACCTTAGGGAAGAGTTTTGGATGTGGTCCGAGGTAACCTTATCCAGAAGAATTCTGTCTCCCTTGGTGGGACATAATCTTTTTTGTCCACCTGCTTGCAGGTAGGTGCCACTGATCCTGGGGTCTGCCATACGGTTTTTGTGAGGTCAGGAGAGACTCATTAATAGGAAGGGCAATTTTTGAGGACAAGGATGAATGGAGTATGTCAAAGAGTTTGTGGTGGGTGTCCTTGACTTCTTTGAGTGGTATCTGAAGAGTGTCTGCCACTCTCTTCACTGGTCCTGGAAGAGGAGAAAATCATCAGCCAGAGAAGGCAGTGGCAGCTTGATGGCCTCATCTGGGGAGGAAGAGGATATAGTCACCTCTTCCTCAGTGCTGCCGTCTGGTTCCACCACAATTTTTTCTGGAGGTTCAGAAGCTCTGGATGCTACAGCTGAGAGGGTGTGTCTCAAGGGTTCTTGAGTGGGGCTAGAAGCTCAAGAGGTCCCAGTATGGCCACTGGAGTGGTGGTGGCATAGAGTCCATTGGTGGTGCCCATGATTAACTGTACTAAGATGGTGGTGGTGGGACCTTCTGAGGATATGCTCAGAGACTCTGTTGGTTTTGGGAACCATCGGGAACCTGGGAGGGGTACTGCAATATTGCCTCCTCTGGTTTGCTGTCTGAGTCTGAGAGAGTGGGGGAGCATGGCAGGGCAGGGCAGCGGGGAAGACTCCTGTGCCAGATGAAGACTCAGTGCAGAGGTCTTGGTACTGAGAAAAGGAGACTCAAGCATGTCAGCTACATGGAGATCCCTCAGTGCACTGGCGGTGCCGGGAAGGACAGAGATCTAGCTCACACCGATCTCTCTGGTGTAGCATGGGGTGTCGATGATGGTACCAATGGAGTATTGCATACCAGCAATATCTTCTTAGAGAAGTGCTTACTCCTGTCCTTGTCCCTTGGTGCTGCTGACTCAATGCCTGTGCCCATCGGATCCATAGGTGCATCACTGGCATCTGCGGCTGTAGATCTTTGTTAGCCTGGGATACTGGACTGGGATTGTTTTGGTGCCAATGGTGTGGAGGACATCGAGCATGCCGGAGATCATTTACGGCAAGCTCATGGCTCACTGTGGGGAACTTCTGAGAGGGCTCAGTGGATGGTTTCTTCAGTTCACAGCCTTTGGATGTTGAGGGCTGTGGGGAAGACTCATGTCTGCCAGGCAGCTCCTGGTGCAGGTCCAGAAAGGGTTGGAGGGCTGCCTCCATGAAGATGATCTTCTGTCTCAGCTCCATGTCCTTAGGAGACCAGGGCCTGAGCTGCTGGCAGAGACCACACTTTGTGGAATGTGGCCATCCCTGAGGCAGCAAATGCACCAGGAGTGCTTGTCTGTGACATGGATCACCTCCTTGCAGGAGAGGCAATTCTTGAAGCCCAATGAACTGAGCATATTGAGTTGGGAGAAGGGTCCCCAATGAGAAAAAGCGGCAAAAAATAAAGTCTCTTTTTTAAAACTACTTTTTCAGGGGAAAAAAATAAGAAAGAAGAAGAAAACTACAATTACAACTATGTTCTAGGAGACTAACTGGCTATAGAAACGTAAAGTGAGAGTCACGGTTGTAATGGACTGCGAATAAATCCATCTCTAGCCAGGGGCAGTTGAGAAGGAACTGAGAAGGGTTCGCCTGCACTCAATGGCTAGCCTCGTGGTAGGGCATGAGAGGAGACAATGGATGTGCAGGCCTAACGCACACGGCAGTGTCGGGACGCAAGCACACTACAGCAGAGCACCCAGAGGGACGCTACTCAAAATAGAGCAGTAGAGCATGAATTCCATGGCCTAACCATTAAACAGCACCATCTTCCATGCAGTAAAAGAGTCCCATTGTCCAAGAGGGGGTAAAAATGCAACCTACTTCAGCAGTTATCTGCACATATGTACAGAGACCATTTGTTCAAGGCATCTGTATTTAAGAGAAAAGTGATGCACAGTGACTGTCAATGCTTCAAAAAATAATGATATTTTAACCAAACTCCACCCTGCACTATTCAGTTTGGCCTTTGTTTTCCAGGCAGTTGTAGAATAATAGACTATCAGGGTAGGAAGGGACCTCAGGAGATCATCTAGTCCAACTCCCTCCGCAAAGCAGGACCAATGCCCAACTAAGTCATCCCAGCCAGGGCTTTGTCAAGCCTGACCTTAAAACGTCCAAGGAAGGAGATTCTACCACATCCCTAGGTAACCCATTCCAGTGCTTCACCATCCTCCTAGTGAAAAAGCTTTTCCTAATATCCAACCTAAACCTCCCTCACTGCAACATTGTATCAGTCACTCAAATGCACACAGCCCATCAATGGTCAGGTTGGAGATATAAGAAAAAAGGGCTCACACATGAACAAAACTCCTTTTCACTTGGTCAACAGGAAGCCTGAGATCTGATCCCACCCCCTCACTGAAATAAAATAGGAGGCTTCCCATTGATTTCAACAGGAGGAAGATTGGGTCCCCGCTTATTACCAGCGTCTCTTTTTCCTCAGTTAAATCAGAACGCATTGGCTATAGAAATTCTATTCCGGTCTGTCATCCCATATTCCCTTTACCTTTACCACACTCCCTTGCAAAGAAGGCTGGCTTCCCAGGACATTTGGGGCTACATCCTCAGCTGGCACAAACTGGACTTCAGTGGAGTCATGCCCACTTATACCAGCTGAGGATCTGGCCCACAGCATGTAGCTGAAGATACATGGGAGCCAGCTCCACCCAGCGACCGTGACAAGCCATCTGGTGACCACTGTTCACCACTCTGGGCAAGCTCCGTCCCAGAGGAGGATTCGGAATCCAAAAGAAATTACTGCCAGCTCTATTAAGCTAACCCTTGAACGCCGAGGCCTCACTTCTTGGAATAGGAATTCATTGTTCCAGTAACAAGCTTGGGCGTATGGTCGATATGGGATTATTACATCCATTCAACACACATTCCTTGGTTCAGTGATTACACCCTTATACTGCTGTGACATTAAGGGGGGGTCACTGCTGGAACACGATTTTCAAAAATAGTTTTAAACACTCTCCCCTTGCTTGCAATACCCTGTTAAAAACCTGGAAATCACATTTAACTCCCTTCTGGATTTGTCCTTTTCCATTTGGAAAACATTGATTTTTTTTTCAGTTGAGTCAAGATTAATGTGTCTTGTTTGTTTGACAACAATTTCAAACTATCTGGTACCTTGTCAAACTCAAATAATTCTGTCTGTGGACCAATATCACAGACAGGTGTAGACATGTAGGCCCTACAAAAACAATAGCTATTATTGTTTGGACATTTTAAAAATTAAATTTCTTGGTGAAAGAGCTGAGGGTTTAATTTAAAATATTTAGAATCTAGAGGATTTTATCCACCAGATTATAACAGTTTTGAGGTGGGTCAGATTTGGAGTCTACCAACCTGGATTTTGCCCCTCTATATCAGCTAAATATTATAGAAAAGGGCTTGTTTGCAATTTAATTTTCTTTTAAGACAGGAAAGGGGGAAAAACAGAAGAAAAGGAGGAACGAGGAAACCAAGTCAATGAAAACCATTCCCTTCTCAATGAAGTGCTGATAGCAGGCACCATATGGGCAGCAAAGTTTAGAGTGACCTCATATCCTATTCCATATCCTCTTTGCATAGTTATGCTGTCTCCAAACATTTCTCCCCCAAACTCCTTCCCTTCCATTTCCCTTCTTAGCCCCCGGCAAAAGCCAATAATACCTACAAATATTTTTTATTTTCATAAACGTCATGCAGCTTTAAAACGTGGGGGTGTTCTATCAACTTCAGGATGGCTATTTCCCGCTCCACCTGGAAGAGAAAAGAGAAATAGAATGAATGTGAGAAAACATGTTAGAAATCATAACACACACATTGTCCCCTTTTACCTGTTTCCCACCCTTCTGACCCTCCATTTCATTCACCAATAAGCAAAAAAGCAGAAGCTATAATAATAGTACTTAGCATTTAAACTGCACTTTAGAAAACATTAATTCATTCTTGCCACCCCCTCCCTTATAAAGGTTGCTAAATAATACTATCCCTATTTCACTAAGAGGGAAACTGAGGCAGAGGACTAAGTGGCATGCTCGATCCGATAGAGGTAGGCACTTGCAGAACCTGGTACAGAATGCAGGCGGTCCCTGGCTCACAGTCCTATACTCATGCCAGGCCACTCAAACGACAGAAGGTCTAACCCATTATCCTAACTTCAGCTGACTTCAGTGGGCCTTGGATGGGCCCCATTATGCTAGACATTGTACATACACATAGTAGGAGAGAGTCAGGGCCCACAGAGATTACAGTCTAAACAGAGAAGACAGGCAAGTAGTGGGAGAAAGGAAGTACTATCATTTTACAGCAGGTGAAGTGAGACACAGAAAGGGCAAAGGATTTGCCCAGTGTTACACAAGAAGTCTATGGCAGACCGAGGAACTGACCACAGATTTCTGGAGACCCAGTCCAGTGTCTTAATCATGAGACCTTCCTTTCCCTCAATCCTTGACCTATCCAAAACATGGCAACTCTGATCACTTGGTTTCAATAAAGAGTTAACTGGAGTTATAAACTGAGCGTTGCCTCCAGCTTGAGTCCTGACCACACACACAAACTTTAACTCAGCTGTGATGGTGCTTTTAAATAGAGTTGGTTCGCCTCTTGACAGTACAAGCTGCAGCTTAAGTTAGCACAACTCATCGACAGCTAATACATTTGCCCTATGTTGCTAATACAATCACACTGTGTTGCTGGATAGTTATAGCACAGTGTGACCGCTCTCACTCCAGATAGGCTAACGGAAGAGGAGTTAATTAACCCATAGTGAGTGTTTGTGGTGAGTGTAGATAACTCTGGTGAGCTCTGCCGTGAAGAGATAGCCCAAGGTAGGCAGTGTACAGGAAAAACGAGGTAGTATCTATAGGTGCAAGACCAGTTTTCAGAAGTCCACCCGGGCAGGATTAGCCAACCATCCAACTGAAGGATGGAATCTTGCTAGACTTCTTCGCCCCACCCCAAAAATACTGTAACTGGTTACCCTGCAGCTGTCATCTTCACAATCAAAACACACTGCAATGCTGTGTCAGATCATTAAACCCCTAGTAACCTGACAGTCCCCCAGGAACTTCTCTCCACATAGCTTTACTTCTTGGTGTCCCTTAACTTGCTGAGTATGTTCCTCCACCAAGTGTTCAGCACAGAACTGCCTCTCCTGATAGACAGACAGAACTATCTGCATGGCACTTTGGGAGCTGTAGTTCTCAAGGCTTAGTGATGAGGTCATGTCTCCCAGAGAGAAACTAGAGAAACTCTCGGCCTCTCTCACACAGGAAGAAAAAATACATGTGCCACTGGGACAGTCCCTTTCTGGTTCTTTCAAGGTGTTTATTCTTCTCTGCAGAATCAGAAGCCACCTGATAGATCCACTTCCTCAGTTGTGATCTCAGGAAGTATCTATTTCATAGCTGGGTTCAGGGGAGATATATTAGCAGGCTGCATTGTAATCAATGACATTTGACGAGACACACACACACACACACTGTTTGTGTGTAAGTATACATGTAGTACTGCAATTCTCATAGAACTCTCCTACGAACCAAGCTTCAGTGACCTGCATTGCTTGGTGATAACTAATAGACATCATCTTCCCATCACCACCACTAAGCAGGAAGCAATTCATGAAAACAGAAATCGGCACTAAGCAGTTTTATCCTAGTGCAATTTCACAGAAATGCAGCTATGGAACTACAGAGAAGAAGCTGGTTCACCCTGACCCCCTTCCACAAAGACCCAATGTCCTTCATCTCACAAGATACCTGTTGGTATTTGGAGGGGTCTCATCAAGTGCTTGGCCTGACAAAGTTGCATTTAAGGAAAAAATACCGCCTAAGACTCATTCGTATTTTAGGAAGATTTCTCTGATATCAATTCCCTCTTCTGTCTCCAAGTCATCTCCTCGGAGAAAGGGGCTGCCCAAAAACGTCTTGCCACAGTGATAGTTATGTGTCATGACTGGCAGGGCCGGTGCAAGCACTAGGCGACCTAGGCGGCATCATTTTTTGAGAGCGGCGTTTTGACGCTTTCAGCAGCATTTCGGCGGCAGCTGTCACGGTCGCTGAGCACTTCCGGGTACGGCCACCGAAATGCCGCCGAAGCGGGCAGGGGCCATGCAAGCAGCTGCCGAAATACCGCTGCCTAGGGTGGCAAAAAAGCTGATGCTGGCCTTGATTACTGGAATGCAAAATCCCTCTCATGCTTCACAGCAGCTCAGCCTATCTGCTTTCATTCCACCCACTCTCCAAGGTCAGATTGGACCAGGGAGAGAGGGTGGGGTGCCACAGTCAGTAATCAAATTTCCAGCCTTTCTGATGACTGCCTGATGAACCTGAACACATACCCACCTATGCATGGCAGAGTCCATCACTAACATTACAACTTATTCCCTATTCTATGTTTTAGCTGGGAAGGTGGGCAAGAGGAGAGAGGGATTTTCTCCTCATGGACACTCTTGAATCATGATGCTATATGAATAGTAATAGCTCAAGCTAATAATACTGCGAACACGTGTCCTGCTTCTGCTAGCACTGGGGAGACCATCACTGCTGTAAAATACATCCACGGAGCAGCAGGACTCTTCTGTGGGGCAGTAGTGCCTCCTCTTGCCTCTACAGTGCAAACCCCCTCTTGTACTTTGACAGACAGATGGCTCAGAATAGGGTCTGGCACACCCTCAGGTGAGGAGATAAACAGAGTGAACAGAGGTTGGAGGCATGCAGACGCATGTACCCGACTGGTCAGAGGGCAGACTCCATCAAGCAGAAGGAAAAAGTACCACAACCTGATGGACCATTAATAGGTGAGGAAGGCAAGATCAAAGATTCAGACCTATGACATCTCAACCACCCACAGCAAAAGAGACTAAACCAAGCAACCTTCTCAGGATGAGAAAATAACTGTATTGTAGACTCACAAGGTCATGCAAAGCATCCCCAGAGCTTGGCATTGGGCACACAAGCTCACCTAACTTTGCAGTGCAATTCTATAGCTCCAATGGCAGCACTATGAATACACATACAAGCAAATACACACAATACACACAAGCACAATGGCCTTTCTGCACATATATTTCCCAGGGCTCAGTCCCCAGCTCTAGGCCCAGAAAAGCTCCCCAACTTTTCAGCACATTCCCAGAGCTCAGACACTGGCCTTTAACACACTAACTCTGCAGAGCTGAGAGACTGACATCACACAAAGAACAAAGGTTACCAGGGAGTGGAGGGAGGGACAAGGCATTTCATGAAAAGTGTGATCACCGTACGGGATATAGAACTAAACAACTGACCTTATCTCTCTTTGCAGGCCTCCCTTTAGGGGCTCCGATGACTGTGAAGGATGCTACACCTTGCAGCTGACAAGCCCTGTGTCATCTAATCACAGGGGAGATTCACTACTTTTGAAAAAACCCTGTTGTGGGGGCTCTGGCCATACATCCACCATGAATGAATGATGGATGGCAGCACCCACCCAAGGTACTGTTTGGTTACTATCCGAAAGCATGAGAAGACGGGACACGAAGAGGCAGAGATTTATGACTATGTCACTTGGAGGAAAGAATTCAGTTATATTACTAGCTGGACTTGAAACAGGTGAAAATAAGACATTAAAGCAACTATTCACTTGCTACTTCCACAGTCATATGCTTGGAAGCACTCCTTTAACCTGGCTTGTACCGGCTATGGCAGTTTTGGTGCAGGCCTAAGGAGGGTACCATGTTTATTTTTGCAGGAAAATGCATAATAACCTTCTGGTATCTGAATTCTGAGGGCGGAATTTGGGTTTATCAACATTCAGACTCCAAAGCTGTGGAGAACATCAGGCTCGATACACTACGCAGTATTTCAGCACAATGAATGGCGATCTGCTGTGGGATCACACTGCTGCATTGCAGTCAGCAGTCCATTCTACAAGGCAGCACTGCCCACTGGTTAGAGCCGGGGGCTGGGAATTAATACTTTCAGGCTCCATTCCAG
Organism: Dermatemys mawii; assembly: GCA_007922305.1. Classification (NCBI taxonomy): domain Eukaryota; kingdom Metazoa; phylum Chordata; order Testudines; family Dermatemydidae; genus Dermatemys; species Dermatemys mawii. Next base: position 4,517,748 of record ML677332.1, on the reverse strand, counting down.
AGTTTGCCACCTACGTGGTTTGTGACAGTGGGCAAGTCACAAGATCTCTGTCCTTTACCTTCTCCATCTGCAAAATGAGGACAATAAAACTTACCTGCCTTTGCTTTATGAGTGAAAAATATTATATTTTTATGACTGTCTATGTCAGGATCCTATGTAATGGAAGTAGGCTCTGAAGGCGGTGTGTGCCAGGAAGCTAGAGAGAATGACACAGTCTCTGTCCAGCAGCCTAAATATAGCTTACTCTTGGAACTCACAGCAGAGTCCTACCCCTCCTCCACTCCATGGCACCACAGAGCTGCAATGTACCATACTCAATTCTCAACTTACCACTGCAGTAATGAGCAGCTCTCCCAGACCTCATTCTCCCACTCTCACGATGATTGATAAGGGTGAGACGTAGCATGTAGCTCTGAATAGTGGTTCTATTGATGCACGGATTAGAAGGGACTAGAAGCAATCCACAGAGTTGGCAAACAAAAGCAATAAAGCAAAACAGAACTGGCCTTAAATAGGGCACAGCTCTGCCTTCTTCTCCTAACCCTTGCCAGCTACTGGCATCACTTTTGCACATCCCTGCTCTAGCAAAAAGTCATGTATCACTGCCCAGCTCCGAGCCGGCAAGGACAGGGCAAGGGAGAGCCTGGTGCGGGTGTCTGCCTTAATGTGGATGCAATTACCAGAGAGCAGGCCAAGCCGAGAATAGTCTGTCTAGAGAGGCTTAGGGAGTCTGCAGTAAATGAAGAACACACAATAACATTTGTATAATAGTCTTTTAAAAAAGAGGACTCATCCATCGGATTCTATGAGAGATTCTCAGACACAACTTGGGTGCCCTCACCCTGCAGCGGACTAGGTCTCTGCAGCACTCCAAATCTGGCAAGCTGGGGAGAGGGTTACAAAAGTCTGTGCAAGGCCAACAGAGCCACACTGCTGACTTGTGACCTTGCAGGTGCTAATCACTGGTTTTTAAGATCTACGCAGGAAGCTGATTAGCTGTCAGGATGCTCCAGTAACTCAGCTAATAATGGAGACCAGCACGAAGGCCATATAACCCTTAGCAGGTGTTATATAAAACCTTCACTCCCCCCTGCCCCCATCTCTACTTCACCGCCCAGAGGGACTCACATCCCTCTGGGTTCAAGCCATCTCATCTGAATTGTTCTCGGTGATGAGAAGCACTTTACTCTCTCATCTCTTGACTCACAGCACACTGTGCGCCAATGTAGCTATGAGGCTGGGACAGAAGCCAGCAGGAACCATGGATGGGATCTGTCCAAACAGTACAGAGGAATTTCTTTTCATTCACATTCATCTGTCCGGTATTTGTGATTGTACCACCTGCCTGGAAAGTGGAGCTGCACGCGTTTGCTAAATGGGCTGAATGGTTGTCTAGTGTTACAAGACGGTAGCTTCAATACAAGATCTTCTGATATGCCACAGAGTCATCTTTAGCAGCTATACTTCCCTGTGAATTGCAGCTGATATCCCTACATTTAGAAACCTGGCAAGGGAGGAAGGCAATTCTCTCTGGCTGTAGAAGTGCACCAAACCATGCCTCAAAGCTGAGCCCCTATTCTTTTCTCCACTGATACCAGTGAGTCCCACATCGTGTAAAATGCAGATCTGAGACAGCAGCAAGAGACAGCAGGGGGGAGAGAGAGAGCATGAGAGAGCGAGCGAGCGAGAGAGAGAGAATAAAGCCATAGTAGGATGGTAGGCTACAGGTTGCCCTGCTTCCCCTAACCATTGCTAACTTGGGGTGTTTGGAGTTTTGCCCCTTAGTAACTGGTGATGAACATAAGCCAGGAAGATCAAATCCAGATCTGAACTTTCCCAGAGTTCGAGGATGTTCAGATGCAGGGTAACTTCAAAGGATTGAGAATTTTGGTTCAGCATGCATGCATTCTGGATGCTGACCTGAAGCTCTTTGGGCTAGACATCTTGCAGTAACAAGGGGCCAGACACCTATGCAATGAGAGCACAGAGTGGGTGTAAAATGCTGTCTAATCAAAGTGGTGGGGTTTTACAGAGGTGTTAATGATTTCACATGGGGGCAGCACTGGAATGGTACCAGGCATGGAACCAAGCCTTTTAGAAAGCCCTCATTCTGAGCACACTGGAAAGAATACGAGAACAGCCGCCCTTCTGGCATGTTGGTACTTCTGCTCCCATCTTAAGAGGAAACAAGTATGGTTTGAGACTGAGAAAAGTTTGTGAAGATAGGCTACACTGGAGACTAGGACAAAATGAAGGGCCTAGTAAAGGCCAGTCGAGTGCTCCTGTTTCCCATAAGACAAGGATAAACTACAGGACACTAAAAATTAAAAGAAGAAACACATTTAACATAGAAAAAAGAGGTTTTTTATATAACTCGTAGGACCTCTGGGACTCACTGCTGCAGGGTATTATTGAGACAAACCGATTCTAGTGACCTTACTCTTGCTGAGCAGTATCATACTACACAAACAGCTCCCGTTGAAATCCGTGGAACACTTGAGCAGTACGGTACTCCTGAAAGGGAGCAGAGGTGGCAGAATCTGGTGTTAAATGATTAATCATTTACATGCCTTACCCCAAATGCCTGAATTGGCCTGGGCTATCACCCAGGAAAACTCCTATCAACTTAATGGGAGTTTGCCTGAATAAGGTCTACGCAGAAACTGATTAGGGATCTCAGGATCTGGCTCATTTATGAAGATTATCTCATGCAGTTACATATTAACAACTAACCACATGCTTCAGTGTATATAGGTCCAGATCCAAAGGTAACTGTGATCAGTGAAAAGACTTCTAGTAACTTTAATGGGTTTTGGATCAGACTCATAGTGACCATTAGCTGATGTCTAAAAGAAATCTACTTGCCCCGCTATACAGCTTTGTGCAGTCACGAGGAACCTAGCTGGGGTTTTAAGCTTTCCTCAAAGCACCTGCAGTTTAAAACCGATTCTGTAAACAACAAGATAATGAAATAAAAATAAAAGTTGGCCCCAGCAATCCTGAAAAGAGGTTGCTGGACAGAAGCATGTGAAATATTTGCAACAAAAGATGAAATTAGTGGAAATCTGAGGTTTTTTTCATTTTGCTGCACAGTCACAATAAGCCCATTCTATCACCCACCACAAAAAATAATAATACTGCCACATTTGGCAATTTTTTCACTTAAATGAAAAGAAGCCCATTTCCAAGTTACAAATAAAAAAAGGCTTGAATATTTGAACATATTAGAAAGGCTCAGGATATTTGAACTGAAAAGTGTTCCTCTTTGACGGGTTCTATAAACCCCACACGAGGTTCTATAAACCTCACACGGGAGAGGTCAAGGAATTGCTCCGAGCTGGAGAGGTCCTGCCCCTCTGCTTTTGAAAGTCATGTCCGGAATGGAGGACACGTTCAAGAGGGATACACTCAGCTCAGTAACAGGCAGCTCTGGGAGGGGAGCAGAGCAGAGCGCTGAGCCTCCCAGTTGCCATGGAAAGTCCTGGCAGAGAGCAGAGCCTGCTCCCTTTCCTAAAAGAAGACTCAAGTCCTCTGAGGCAAAGGTCCCTCTCCTGGTGAACCAGCAGACTTTGAGCCAGACTGTGGCCTGTCCAAGGCCCCTCTGAAGGGAGAGAGCCTCGCCTGGGACTGTATATTTTCTTCTTTTATTTTCCTGATCCTAAGTTATCTGTTTCTTCCCCAGAAGCCGAGAAGAGCTGAGGATCCAGAGGGACTTGGCTGAAGGGCTGAGACACCTTCCCTTTCAGAGTGCTATCTAGGGTCCTCACTTGAGCAACGAGACCCAGAGTGAGTACACAACCTGTCGAGTACCCAGGAGGTTGCTGCTGAAGGACCAGAACCCTGACAGCGTGTTAAAAATCTGGCATGAAATCTGAAGGATGTGAAATCAGCCAAAATGGAAACATCAAGACTCCTCACGTGAAACAATCTCATTGGCTTCAACACAGCTCCCGAACTTGAGGAGGAGATCCACTGCATTGTTCTCATAGTGCAAGTCCACAGTTCTTAAGGGAACAGGTTTGGTTTGGGGTTGGTTCTTAGTTCATCTAATCCGGCTCATGGTAGCCCCTGCTCAGAAATGGTGTGTTACACCAGGAAGTTCAGTGTGGTGCTCCATCACAAGCCAGACAGTAAACATGTGCCCTCATGGCATTTAGACTTATTTGCACCGTATGTCTATTTAAATAGCATCAACTTTCATGCATGTGACACTGATGGGAGCTGACAACACAAAGTGGGTATTAGCCCACGAAAGCTTATGCTCTAATACTTCAGTTAGTCTTTAAGGTGCCACAGGACTCTTTGTCACTTCGACGACAAATGGATTTATTCATGCAGCACATGGAATTATCTGCTGCCCAATGGTACATGGAAAAGTGGCTGATGTGCAACTCTCTGACTACACTTAGCAGAATTAGCCCTTTTACGCCAGAAGCCAGCGATCCCTTCTGTGCACCCTGATGTTACTGGGGATCACTGCGTCACAGTTGCCATCAATAAGGAGTTCAGAACAAAGGACACAAATCAAAGAGACACTGTTGAGGACGACTGACCCAGTATTTGACCTGTCTTTCTTTTCTCACCTTCTCATTTTTTGGTGCTGTTTTCTTCTTTTGCACCAAAACAAAATGTTCCATTGCTATTTTTCTGAGGAGGGGAAAAAAACCACCTACAGCAGCCCAGCCACCAAGAGCAACCCTGCAATGGCAAACCAGAGTCTGCATGGTCCAACACTCATGAGCTACCCTACTGTCACCATCAAACTTAGACGTAGGAGCCCAGTATTCACAACCTCACAGCCACTACCAAACCAAAGGTCACGGCTCCGGTGCCTGAGTGCCTTCCAACCACCACATTTGTCTGCAATCCAGGGCTCATGAGCAATCTTCTAAACATCGGTCACTGTCCTGAGCCAGGTCAGGTATTTATGCGCTAGGCAGCCCAGCATGTGCAGCAGGCATGACAGCTCCAGTGCAGGAATGCACAGAGGGGAGTAACTTGGGAGCTCATATTCCTAACTTATGTTAGCAGATGCTGACCTTTCCGATGGCTGTCAGACAAGCACTTTCAGTGTGATGGTGTGCGGAGGCGTGGGATGGGAAGGAAGGAAAGGCCCAGCAGATGCGCTGAGTAGAAAGGGATTGTGCACACAAAACATGAATGGAAGGTTTGATTTAAAGCATCTCAGTTGATGAGTTCTTTTCACAAGAGCTGAGCTGGAGATGCACAGACATTAAGGATTTCCAAAAGGACAGCTGCAAACACATGGAGAGTGTGCCTGACACCACAGGCAGGGTCTGAGAAGAGAGGGGAAGACAGGAAGCTCCTAATTTTGGAGGCAGGATGGGGTGGCAGGTAGGAGACAAGCTCCTAGCAACATGGCAGAACTGGGGGTAAGAAGCAAAGCTCCCAAAAACCCAGTGCAGCATCTTGGGGTGGGTGGAGGGCTTCTGATGTCCTTGCTAAGGGTACCATAGGGAAGGGGAGCTTCTGATGGCATAAAGATGGGCTGGGAGAGTGAAGAGATGCTCACAGTGATGTGGGATGGATCCCTTTGGGGGTAGCGTTCACCGTCAGTGCGAGGAGGAGGAAGAGGAAGGACAAAGAGGGACAGAAAGTGATTTTTAGAAAAGCCTGAAGAAATTGACTCTTAGCACCACCTATTTGTCCAATCTAGTCTCTTATTATGTCACTTTCCCTCCTCGCTTCCTCTGCTCCACCAATCACACCAGCATTGTTCATCTCAGTCAGTTTCTTAAACAAATGTGTCCATGCTTTCTCCCTTGCAGCCTCCCTGAAGTAATCAATAGGGTTGTGACAAAGTGGGAATTTTGGTAATGTGTTCATGATGTCTATGCATGCCTCAGTGTCCCTCTGTGTGTTGAGTGGCTTTGCATGGAGTGTGAAGGGTTGAAAAGCTGCTCTTGAGGCAGAGCGGGGGACATAAGGTGTTATGTCACGTAACTGTCCGGGGTGGCATGAAAGCGTCCGTTAAAGGACTGGTTGAAACTGACTGATATCAGTGGAAGATCTGGAAAGACAATGGAAACCTCAGTGGACAGGAGATTTACAGCTAGCAACCAATGACCAAAAGGAAGGAGATTTTCCCTCATCTCTCTGCAGGGAAGCAGAGCAAAGACCCCAGCTGGAGAACAAAGGAGAAAGGTGTCACGTGGCTAGGTTACGAACTGCCTTTGGAGAGACACAGACACACACCTGGGACTAAGGACAGAAGAGACAGAAACAGATAGAATCGGGTGACTAATGTTTTTAAAAGGCTGCCTGGGGTTGCTGGAAATGCTGAGAGCATTGTGTGCTGAAGGAACATAGTACAAGGCTCTCAGAGGATTCATTGCAGGGAGCCATGGAGGGAGCCAGGGTTTGCTGGGGCCTGAAGATCCAGTTTTGATGTCTTGGGGCCAAACCTTGTGGAACTGCGTGTGTTCTTCAGGCCTGGCGCACTAACGGGTGTCACTCCCAAAGGATTGGTTACAGGCTGGGGCACACCTTCACATCTCTCCTTAAAAGCCATCTCTGGTGCCTATAAGAAACCAGCTGATTAATGATGGCTCCAGGGGAGGCCAGGAAAGCTAGAACCTTGGGCCAGATCATCTGCTGATGTAGACTGATCAACCCCAGTGGAGGATCCTTTAATCCAATGATAGCAATCACTTGAAGATATGGCAAATAGAGGCATAAAATGAGTATGTATTCCACTGCACCCTTCCACCCCTACTTTGTTTCTGTCTCTTGTCTTCTTAGATTGTTAAGTTCTTCGTACGTGCCTTTATAGCACATAGCACAATGGGGCTCTGATCCCCACTCAGCCTCTGGCTATGACTATAATATAAGTAACAAGAACATTTATCAATTTTTAAAAAGGAATGGGAGTCTTTGATATATCAGCTCCCCACATCCATTTCATACTAGTTAATACACATGGGGAGATGCAGCCAAGAGACTGGACACTCAGTCTCTCCGTGCTCGAAGCAGGACTATACCTTGAGATGCCTTAGGCCGGCACTGACGGAAGCAGACATGCAACTCCCAGCTTTCCCCTTTATTTTCCTTTTTAAAAAATGTACTGTTGAAACAGAACTGCAGCTTCCAGGGGTAAATCGGTGACATTTCTCCCAGACAAAGAGTAGCACAGACCCTTAGCCAGGGTCTGTGAAAAGGCCAAGGGCAGTGCATTAACAAAACCTGGATTTGCACTTCTCTCTCTGCAATGAACAGGGACCCCAGAAGGGAAACCTGGCAGCCTGGGACAGCCACGAACTTACTGCATGATCTGAAGTTGTGCCCACCTGTGAAGACCTCACCTCTGTCTTCTAGCCCTGCCCTTTTTCCCCACAGTGAAGCAACAACAGTGGATCAGGCTGCGGTTTATAAGTGTAACCCCTAAATGTATGTCTACAGTGCAGCTGGGAGCGTTCCTCACAGCCTGGGTAGACAGACAAGCGCTAGCCCTGCTTGAGGTATTGTGCTAAAATTAGCAGCAAAACTGGGGGACAGCATGGGCAATGGCCCAAGTACATAGCCTAGGGATCCGGGAGGGTTTGACCTCAGGCAGCTACTCCAAGCTACCACCTGTGCTGTGCTGCTATTTTTAGCTTGCTAGTTTGAGCAGAACTAGCATGTCTGTCTACCTGTGCTGGGAAGCAGGTTCTCAGCTGCAGGGCAGATATACTCTTAACGTAACCCCTCCCAAACCGGTATTAGCATTTCCAGGTCCAGCGTGGAAAAGACACCCATCCCAGGGAGCTAATTATGCCAACCCATGATGTTGAAACCTGTTTTACTCATAAAGTGAGTGCTCCAGGCACAGACTGTTGGAGGAATACACTGTGCTCAGACACTGCTTCTTGTTACAGCAGTCTCCTGTGCACAGCATTCTCTGTTCTCTCTTGCCAAATTTCATTCCAACCCCTAGAAATCATTCAGGGATGAATCTGGCTCCTGGACAGAAATACCCCATAACTTTACTAGGAGGAAGGAGATTTGGGATCTGACCCTAGATTCTAACAGTGCAAAAGGGCTGGAATCCCCACAGTTGGGGCCAGATTTTTCAAAAGAGCTCAGTGTTTTGGGTGCATAGTGGGTACTGATCTCTTTTGGAAACTTTGGTTTCAGCTGTGGGTGCTGAGCATTTGAAAACCTGGCTTATAATTATACTGGGATCAATAACTATAATGGGATAAACAAAAATCTCAGTTTTGAACACTCCGAACCCCTGCTTTCACACACTTGGACACTTAGGGGTTAAAATCCAGATCTAAGGCCCACCTCTGCAATAAACCCTTCTTTAAGTAACCCCATTGAGGAAGATTGGATGGCTCAGGTGATTAGCAACCAGCTTTGAATTATTTTGCCTCTCAGCCACTTGTTTGAATCTAGCTAAGGGTGATAGTGTCAAATACGCCATTACTATCAGCTGTTTGGTGACTCATTGTGAGATGTGTTCCGTGGTCTCAGTCCAGGTTAGAGGTGTCCACTTTATAGAAACCATCAGCACAATCACAGCAACCAGGTACCCTTGCCGGCTGTCCCAGCAGAGATGCAAGCATTTGGATACCGTGGTGACAGGCACTTCAGAAACACAGACGCCAAAGAGTGAAGTGGCTTGGAAATGGAACCACTCTCTCAGCCCTCAGAGTGGTCCCTAGCAGCTAACATATGTGGTCTGGATGGTCGTCAGGGGAAGCCTGTGCTGCCGTTGATGATAAATAAGACTTTAGTGTCCAAGATAGTCAATCCAGCAACTTTGATCAGAACCAGATTTCATTTAGCAAACAAATAGGAATGGCTTGCTCTTGCTATTGTGTTCCTCAGCTGTTTCCTTCCCAGAGCCACAGTGCCTGCTGGGAGAAACAGAGACAGCACAACAAGACAATACCACATCGGAACACAACTTCCCTGCAGCCACATGTTGTAGCTCTTGCTTGGCAAGCTAACCTCTGCTGATTGGCAGCTCAGCGGATACTGCAGGACTCACCCCTCTCTGTCTATTACAGCTCAGTGCTGAAGAATGGCCTGAGCTTTGAAGCTAAGGAACCCAGCACCAGTTCTAGGTACAAATACTTTCTCTAAGACACTTGCAACATCTGCTGCCCCATCCAATATTAGGGACACAGGAAGCAGCAGCAATGCCACAGCGCGGCCTACAAGTTTTCCATTGGCTCTTATTGTGTCACAAGAGCTGCTAAACATGACACAGCATGGGAAGGTACAGTACAGAGAGAGAAAGAGAAGCAAAATAGCATATCGCTCTATCAGTCTCAAAGACATCTGTTCTCACCCGCTGCATCTCCCCAGGTTCACTCCACAACAAAGGACAGTACAACAAACCTCCCGTCCCCCCTCAGTGAAGACAACATTGTCCTCTGCCTTGTGCAAGCAGCAGTAGCGGCAGCAAATTAGTCCATTGTTGCCATCACCATCCAAGGTCTCTCTTGGCAGGGAGCTGAGTGATCAAAGGCAGCAATGAAAGATAATTTGTTTCTAGGTTATTTTGACTCTGCAGTTTGTCAAGTGCATCCTTCCCCTGCTGCCTCACGCCCAGAGATGCCAGTGACATACCACAGTCAATCAATATTAACAAGAGTTTCCAGAAGTTGGGGTATCCCCATAAATGGGAGTTTCTCAAAGAGGCCTTGTGGAGAGCGGCTGCTGTGTGTTTGGGAATAGAGAAAACAGCCCTGTGATGCTTAGGGCATGTCAAACAACTCCTGCTTTATATCGCCCTGGCTCCCCTTCTCCTCTCTCTGGATGTAAGCTTGTTATAAGTGTGAAGTAGCCTAAAATTATTGTTTACCTGTAAGGGGTTAAGCTAAAGGTAACCTGAGAGGTGGACAACTGA
>ML677332.1:4386339-4507489 GCA_007922305.1 Dermatemys mawii | reverse complement strand
GAATTTCTCATTGGTCAGTTGTCCACCTCTCAGGTTACCTTTAGCTTAACCCCTTACAGGTAAACAATAATTTTAGGCTACTTCACACTTATAACAAAGCTCCTGATGTCCTTGAGCATTTCCTGGTGGAAGGGTCAATGAGGTGCAGCAAGTGAAAGAGGTTTAGTGGCTCCAGCCAAACTAATGCTACCCAAAGACTTCTCCCTTCTTCCCTACCCCGCACACAATACTGCACAGAGGTCAACAGCTATAAAAACACATTCATTTACATTTCTGATGCATTTCAGGTATAGCAAATTTCTCAATCCTCCTTCCCAGGGACATTCACATGAGAGACAATGCTTTTCACATGACTGTCAGTGAAACCCTATAAGGCTTTATTGAGATAAGCTGGGCAGGGCCACACAAAGGCAGGATGAGGAACAGGGGGACAGATGTGAATCTCCAACCCTCAAATGTTGACATGTCTCTCAGAGTATTCCCCCTGTTTTACTATCAGTGAGTAGGAAATCTAATCATTTCTGTTTTCACTGGGAGGTAATACGACGTCCAGTGGCCAATTGACAACATTGGTATATTAGTGAATTTGCTCAAAGCACAGAACATGAGAAACACCAGCACTTAACTGAAGCACCACATGAAGGTTGTTGTCTTGCTCCCAAACAAACTCTCTTTAAATGGAAAATGAGGCAAACACCTTTATGTGACTATGGTCATCAGGCACAAGCAATGGAGTACACTATATCTGATCATTCCCATCCTTCTTTCGCCATGGATCTGAAGGACATTCACCAGCTCACTGCTATGGCAATTTGCTGGCTAGCAAACCTAGACATAAATGTGTAGTCGTTGCTACCTACCCTAGCCATACGAAAGAAGAAGAAGAAGTGAGTAAGAAGTTTGGTAGCAGGGCTGCATTGAGGAGACAGGAGAAAAATATCCTTCCTGATTCAATAGCATATATATAATTAACAATGGGAAGAAATCATGTATATTAGAAATGGGAATGACCTGCTGGGCCTTCTAGTCAATCCCCTGGGAGAAGAATGTAGGATAGTTCCCTGCCCTTCATTATATCCTACATTTGTCCAGTCTGGGTGGGATTTTTAAAGGAGCTCAGTGGCATTGGCCTGACTCTGCTCCCACTTAAGTCAGTGGGAAGTTTACCACTATCTTCAATGAGAACTGAGCTAGTCCAACTCTGAATGATTTTGAACATCACCCCCCTTTAGTTTTAAATATCTCAAGTGCTGGGGCTTCAACCACACTTGCTAGCTAGCACGCTGGAGCTTCACAGAGGCTTCTGGGCATCTTTTGACATTTACTTTGCAGATCCAGTTCACGCCAGACTGACTGGGCAGGTGGTCAATTTTCTGTCGTTCTGAGATCCTTCATAAATGGGAGACTGTCCTTGTGTCTTAGCAGGGACCTCCTTACCTTCATCAGAGCAAACCAATGCTGAAAAGGGACCACAAAGAACTTCTTGCATGATCTTCTCCAGCCCAGACACACTGACTGCCAGCACTGAAGTATGGGTAAATGTCTCTCTTGAGCTATCCATGTCGGTTGAAAACAGGCTACAGGCACATCACAGATAGATGGCTGCAATGGAAAGGCCCCAACCAAAATGCCACATGCCAAAGAAGGACAGAAGGAGGGAGGCACAAGGACTGTTTTGTCCCATTTTCTTTATTCGTCTATATTCAGCTGGGAGTACTGCATCCTCAGAATGGCATATATACCCTTAGATGTCATTGTTTACCTGTGTTTGCCCCAGACACCTCCTATCTGCCTCTGCACAACACACCCAGTTACAAAGACTCTGAGTCATTTGTCCCCCTGAAGGGCAGAGAGCGCAGGATGCAGCTTTTGGTGCCCCCAGAGAATTAGGAACTGATGAAGATGGTGCTTACTACTCAGAGGTCACATGGAGGGAGAGAGGAGAAAAGTTATAATGATAAACAAACTAGTTTATCTCCAGTCTCTGACAACTGCAGGGCTTGAGTGGACTCACATGCCCCAGCTTCTCTCAGCTATTACTGAAGGGAGCTGAATCTGCATTAGAAAAGGAGAGGAAAATTAGAAGGCTGTGGCTAGCTGGCATTATCTCCATCATCCCAACACATGCCAGGATTCTTTGGCACATGCACAGATATCCTGCCACCTTTTCACAATACTTCCCACAACCCTTTACGCTCATCAAATACACCGGAATATAATGTGAATTCGGATATAACGCGGTTGTGGCCATGGATCCCAAATTTAATTCAGTCACAAAAAAGTAATTTTGTTTTAAGGCGGTCCCCGCTATAATGCGGTACTTGGCATGGATCCCAAATCCCGCGTTCTATCGAGGGTCTGGTGTACTTATGAGTTACATTTGCAGACTTTAGGATTAGTTTGCAAATGATTTGCTCACCAAACCAGAGGTTAGACAAACATTATCTGAAAAGCGTAGTTAAACTAGCTCTGTCCCCCAAAACCTCTCAGCCCCTTCAGCCAGCATTCACATCTATCAGCTGAGGAGTACCTTGCTCCTGGATGCTTGGAATACATGAAGCATGAGCCTGCGAGTCAGGGAAGCTGTGCACAGCAATAAAATCTCATCAGGGTTTCAGCATCAAAAGGCAGAGGATGCTGTACATGTCGTCTTCTGTCTCAACAGAAAAGAAAACTAATTATATCTCTTCATACCAGACACAATTAACTTCTCTCTCCGATGGAGAAAGCCCTTCTCTGAATGAGAAGCATTTACTGCCTCCCACACAAGCAGGGAACAGGCGAAAAATCTGCTGAGGTTTGAAACCATGCTGGGAAAACCCAGCAGCCTCTTTTGATGGGAGGAGGCAGGGTCCACGCTGCTAGGCTTATGTGCAGAAACTGAACGCAGACATATGCATTGCGAAGGAAAGTAAGTCGGAGATGTTGGCTCTGTTCCCTCCAGTCTTCTGCATGCGTGGGCACAAACAACACAGTGACACACAGGGGAAGGCTGATCACTCTGCCACCAAATTTATGCACGATGTCAGAGTGTTATGTTACACAGCTGCAAAATATGGCTTTGCATAGGGTGCTGGGTTTTTTTAGGAGAGCCACCAGCCCACCTATCCCCTCCCCAAGGAGCTGAGAGCTGCACCACCATGGCTGTACCTCACCTTGCAATCCTTGCTCTCAGGATTAGAAGCCCAAATTCTTGTTTCCACAGATTCTTTCCACAGATCTGTAATCCACATAAGCCAGGGTGCAAGATTTGGCCTTTGTGGTTTGTTGCCAGTCTCACCAGCACAGTAGAAAGGGATCCTTCCCTTTGGTAGCACTATAGTGGCTGCAGTTTGCCAGGCTGAGGGAAGCAGGCCTGTATTTAGGATTTATGCAAATACTTCCTATAGTGGATTTGGAAGGTTTCACAGAAATTTGCCCTAACCCCAGGTGGTGTTCTGTTTACTCCAGTAGATTTAGTGACACTGACAAGTTCCTCCCGTTTCCAGTGGGTCTCTATTTGTCGCTAGATGCCGCTCAGTCCATGAGAAACTGTGATGAGGTTAGGAGAGTCCTGCTCTCGGTGTTTGTAGCATCTAATGGGAGCTGAAGTGATTTCCTCTGGGTTTTCCCTGTGTTATTCTATCCCGGGTGGAAGATTTGGGGGATTATTCTGGAGGTTTGTCCTTTCCTCAGATTGAACTCTATTGCCCTGCTATGTTCAGAACAGGTTAATTTTATACATCCGTATGAGTGGCCTAATTTTTACATTTAAGGCCTGATTCTGATGTTCTTATTCACATTTCTGGTACCTTATGCCACTAGAAGGCACCCCATGGTATAAAGTGCTAGTCAACCTAAGTACGGGTGGCAAAACTGACCCTTACCTGACCGATGGTTTACTTCTATTCTAGAATGTTCTAGAAAATGTAGCACTTTGTCAGACTGGGTTTCCTTGCACTGGAATTTAAAGTCTGCAGTGTTGCTTTTTACGTTAACCCTTTAAGTCCACTGCTGCTTTCTTTCTGAAAGTAAGGTGATTCTTTGGTGCTAAGGACTGTTTCTAATGTTTACCTCAGGCTAATGACATTACTAACAGGTAGAAAATATTTTATTTTAATGAAGCATTCATTAGCCTCTGCCATTTGTTATACAGTCTAGGGGCTGCTTGCAGTGACAGGACAGGGGAGTGATCTGAGAGGAAGATGGGGAAGATTGTACATAGTAACTTTTAGTAGATCTGTTTCAAGGATGAGAAACAGATCTATTTTAGAGTATTCTTGGTGTGCAGCTGATAAATAGGTGCAATCCTACTTCTGGCACTTATGTACCCCAACCATTTGCTAGACCTAGTTCTTTCATGAGCCTGCTAAGTTCTTTGATCCCTTACCTGGTGAGTGATCAAGGGATAATCTATCTACAGTGAAGTTGGGGTACAATTAAAGTCTAGGTGAGATGAAACTACAGTCCACCAGTTTGGGTCTTGACCACCTTTGCTGCAAAAGTTAGAGGAAGTTTTATCTGGGATATATACAATTACATCTTTAATGAAGATTTCTCCCACACACTTGAGGGAGGTTCTTCCTTCCTTCAGTTGCCCTCAATCCTCCTTCCAGAATTGTCTGATAGTACTTTTGTGAATGAGAATGGCGTCCCCCACTTACGGCCTTCGGATTCAGTATGAGAGGAGTAAAAAATGTGTCACCCCCAGCTCCTATTGTACATTGCATTTTTGTGGTTCCAAGTGCACTTCTTGGTGCATGCCAGTAGAATGGTGCATGTTTTTCAAATGGTCAAATATTGTTTCCCTTTTTCCTAGATTACTGACTCCTCTGACATGTAGGCCAATGATAGTCAGTTGCCCTGTCACTGCTTTTTTTAGGTCAAGATTTTCAAAATGACTAATTATTTTTGGGGGGAAAGTTCTGCATACCTCCCCTCTGAGGTTCTTTAATGGGTGATCAACTGGAGACCCATTAAAGAGCCTCAGAGGGGAGGTATGCAGAACTTTCTGAAAATCAGGCCCTTTTAAAATGTCTCAGATTGGATATCCAAATAGTCAGTTCCTTTTGGAAACCTCAGCCCTAACAAACATGTTCTGTCAATTTCCTTTTGGCTGAATCAGATCTTTCTTGACCTGTTATCAAATGGTGAAGGTGTCAAGAGTACTTTCCTTTCGCTTCTGCATGTTTGTATTTCTTGCTTAGTCTTGTATTGTATCACTTGATCAAGATATTCCCTTAATGGATATAACTTTTTGGTATCCTCTATATCTTTTTGGGTCAGGGATTTTACCCTGTATGCTGAGCACAATTTTTTTCTGATTTAAGGTTGGCCTGTGTATGAAATAATCCTGTTTTCCTTTCTTTATATTTCTGTCCTTCCCACATCATAATGAAACCTGTTTTTTGGTCCTTTCTTGCTCACTCCTACTGATTCCTGGTGTTCACTTCAAGGAAACAAGGTAAACTACTGAACATGTCAGGCCACAGGCAGTCTCCTGTCAATCTCCTCATGTGTAGAGCCCTACCAAATTCACTACCATGAAAAATGCACCATGGACCACGAAATCTGGTCTTTTATGTGCTTTTACCATATACTATACATACAAATTTCACAAGAGAGACCAGTGATTTTCAAATTGGGGGTCCTGACTCAAAAGGGAGTTCCATGGGGGTCACCAGGTTATTTTAGGGGGGTTAGGGTTTTGCCACGCTCACTTTTGCGCTGCCTTCAGAGCTGGGTGTCCAGAGAATGGCGGATGTTGGCCTGGCGCTCAGCACTGAAGGCAGCATGCCACCAGCAGCAGCACAGAAGTAAGGGTGGCAATACCATACCATGACATCCTTACTTCTACGCTGCTGCCTACCGAGCTGGGTGGCTGGAGAGTGATGGCTGCTGATTGGAGGGCCCAGCTCTGCAGACAGAAGCGCAGAAGTAGATACTATACCAGGCCATCCCTTACTTCTGTACTTCTGCTGGTGGCGGCTCTGCCTTCAGAGCTGGGCTCCTGGCCAGCAGCCGCTGCTCTCCAGCTGCCCAGCTCTGAAGGCAGCGCCACCGCCAACAGCAACACAGAAGTAAGGGTAGCATTACCCACAACCCCCTCTACAATAACCTCACAACCTCCCACAACTCCTTTTTGGGTCAGGACCCCTACAATTACAAAACTGTGAAATTTCTGATTTAAATAGCTGCAATTTATGATTTTTAAAATCCTATGACCATGAAATTGACCAAAATGGACCGTGAATTTGGTAGGGCCCTCCTCATGTGTCATCATGGCAGTTGTGGGGAACTTGAAGTGTTCGTCAAAAGCACTATGTGCATAGTCGCCATCCCTCTTTGTATTGTTGATGTGTGAGTGGATGTTTACTGTTTTACAGTTGAAGTGGGAACATTTGCTACCATTAGCCAGTCTGCAGTCTAGTGTCTCTGCTATTAAGAGCCCACTTATAGTCCCTTTTAAGGATGAATATACACGGTCCCGAAACATAGGGAGAGTGGGTAGTAGTAGATAGTACTAACCTCCATTGCTGGGATAGAGTGTCCCTTTCATTTTGAAATAGAACAAAAATAAACAAAAAGAAAAAAACAAAATGAACATAAAAGCAGCATGATGGGTAAGTATGGCTAAATATAAAAACCATCCTGCGCAGTTAGAGGACTGGGAGCAAGGAGGTGATAGGAGGAACGAGAGGGATGTTGTGAAGCATGGCTCCCACTTCTTGCCTGAAATCAATTTCATCTTACCCATCTCACTGTAGGTTTGTGATGTTCTCATATCAAGCCCCTGGTTTGGCAGCCGGGTCGATGTCTGCCTTCGGAAATCGAGTGGAGAAAGACTGCTCTCCTTTTGATCTGGACTTCTAGCACTCATTTTGTTGCATTCTCTTTCTGCTGTGACATTTCTCCCACTATCTCTGAGGCCTAAGTCAGAATTTGAACCCAAGGTTCAAGAGGCAAAATGTAAGTGTAAGAACCTATAGCTGTCTCAGGAGTAAATGAGGAAGCTTGTGTCTCAGACTTTGAACTTCCGTGTGCTGCATTTTTGGGCTAGCCGCAGTTATCCTCTCATAGTCATTTATTCAACCAAAAAGGTTTTCAAGTGACCTACGGGGATGGCATGTGTGGGTGAATGCGTGGTCACTATGTGGGTCCTTCACATTTTCCTGGGGACAGTTCAGTCCCTCATGGAAGATGCCCCTGCTAAAAAGCTGCTGCTCTCTGCCTCGCGGCTGTCCCTATAAAACCTTCCCTTTTCAGAGCATACCAGGGGCCTACCAGCTCTGACACACTGGGTAACACAGCAGGCATTTAATAGCTCCAGTGCTGTCTCATACTCTTTACCATACACCATACTGGGGGACTAAATGCAACTCCAGTTCTGCTGCATGTACCCAGTAATGTCTACAAATGGCCTAATTTTGATGGCTCTTAAGATAAGACTGCTCGGTTTTGCAGCCCTAAAGTTGCAACAGCAGAATGCAGCCATCGAGGGGTTAAAATAGGATTCACATTTGATTGTTAACCAAGGTTGGAGAATTCCCCTCTCTCCCCGACTCCCACCCCGTGGCTCCCTGCATGTTCGTTAGAGTTGCTTTTTTCATCTCCAAACGCCCCTGACGCCAAGGGGTCAAGCCAGGCTGTTCAACTCCTTTGTTCAAGGGAACAGTGTGGGGATGCGAGAGAAGTCTTTGCAGGAGCCACCAGCACAGCTATGATGATTAAGACATTAGCACCATTAAGAACTCCTGCCTTCTGTGCAGTCAGCTTCTCTGAGCCGCCCCCATTCCCCTGCTGTACTGGAGCAGCCCGCCTCTCCCTGGGGATCTCCACAGCTAGTTCTGCATCAGGGCTCATGCTCCTTTCCTCACAAACAGCCTGTCCGCTCATTAATCATTTGTGATGTGGTGGCCACTGCAGCCGCTGCCACTAAACACTGATGATGTCGTTTCTTCAAGGCTCCACAAAGCTTTTCTCCCTCCCCTAATGCCTTTAAAGGCAAATTCCCTTCTGTTGTGCCACAGCACAAAGAGACAGAGGTGGTGACCTTTCCAGGATCCCTGTGATTCCCACTGGTTTGCAACTCTTAACTGACCCGTGCTGGATGCTCAGTTACATTGAGCTCCCTTTAAAACACTTCCGCTCAGGCAGCATTAAGAGGTTTTATACCCGGCTGAAATGCCCCAGCTGAGAAGGTCTCTCTGTACAAAAGGCCTCCCTGACTGGTGTAGAGCAGGTGTAGGGTCTCTGCGTTGACCCTGTGCCTAACTCCCAGCACAGGGTGTGTATCAAGAACATGGCAGGGAGCTTGTCTATGACCACAGAGAGAGTTTAAATGATTCAAAATGCATGGAAACATAAAGGGAGGCAGCATTCTGGGTCTCCTCAGCCGCAACATGCAATAGGAGTAAGAAATGAGGTTTTATTTTTAACAGTATCTAAAATAAGACCTTTGTTTGTTTGTCATTTTTCATTCCACACAATGCTCTGGATAGAAATTGCTTCCCTTTACTTGATATTTTGGATTGTTTCTTCTTGAAGCGGGAACTGCGAGTGCTGGGCTAAGTAGATTGAAAGGTTTGCTTAGTTTTCAGCTGCAGTTTCCCCAAGTGCCTCCTTGTCCTCTGCTGAACTACTGTTTTGTAACATCTTGGAGGTGGAACCAGCTCCTTGGGGAATTGCTGTAGCTATCCATCTGCTTCCCATCACAACAGTCCTCAGAGATAGGGGTTATTGTTCCACCAGCAGAGGGACAAGTGGGACACTCAATAAAGCTGTGCTAACCAAGGTCTTCAGACCTCTTCACACCAGTCCCAACCTTGCACCTAAACCATAAACCTTAACTAGCTGATCATTTTCACTCTGTGCCACACGTCCTTCAGGGTGCATGAAAATGACTTGCTATACACTACCAGGCCAGTTTGGAACTGCTTCAGAGCGTGTACTAATGTAGGTGTAGCAACGGGTTTGGAGCAGCTACAGTCCAGTGGTCTGAGGAGAAAGATCTGCCACTAGGTGAAGCTTAATGGACAGTGTGTCAGGAAGCGGGAGAGCATAACTAGGCTGCAGAAAGGAGGCCAACTGGGGAACAGCTCAGTGCAAGTGCTGAGCTCCGTAATCTGCAATACGGGCGAGTCAGACTCTGAATATTTATGCTTTTGTCTTGGTTAGAGTAGTAGGTAATTTGGCTGGTCAGGTAGAGCGTGTTTTTAGACATTAATATGAATAAGTATAGCTAGGATCTTGGAGTTCAAGACTGGTTAACCCCTACAGAGCAGGGGTGGCTCCAGGCACCAGCGCACCAAGCGCGTGCCTGGGCCGGCAAGTGGTAGGGGGCGGCCTGATGGACGGTGTCAGGGCGGCAGTCAGGTGCCCTTCAGCGACATGGCTGTGGGAGGTCCACCGATCCCGCGGCTTCGGTGGCATTTCAGGGGCAAGTCTGACGAACCCACAGAAGCCACGGACCTCCCGCAGAACCACCGCTGAATCTGTGGGACCCGCGGACCTCCCGCAGGCGTGCCGCCGAATGCCGCCTGACTGCTGCCCCTGCTATAGAGGAAGGGGCAACTGTGAACCTCAGCTCCACATTGAGGTTTGGATTCCAAACTCCCCCAAAGTTTGGGATGGAAGAAGGATTAGTTCAGATCCGACTGTAATTATAACACAGATCTCTGTATTCAGAGTATTTTTTACAGAGTCCTACTTTGTGATATGTTAGCACTGAACAAGGAGGAGACTGGAGGGCTGATGGGGACTGGTAATGGGTTAGATAGTCTTACCTCAGTCTGAGTTATCAGCTCAAAACCAGACTAGGTTGGTATCGACCAATAGTTGTTACTATTCGCTGTTTTTTTGGTGGCCCATGTTTAATGAGTTTGGTGCCCTCAGTGCAGTTCCTAATGGAGAAGGTTTGACTAGGACATGGCAACAAATGTACTTTTACAGGTGGTCCCTGCAGATCAGTGTTGTGGCACGTTAGCAGGGTAGCTTGCCCTGCTGTGCCTGTTCTGTAGCTGAACAGGGATGGATAGGTGGAGGGTCTGTCAACCAGGCAGCTCTCACCAAGATCAAACTCACACGTAGGGTGACCAGACAGCAAATGTGAAAAATCGGGACAGGGGATTTTGGGGTCTTTTTCTTTTATAGGCTCCTTCTACCCACCCTCTAGGGTGGTGAGTAGAAGGAGCCTATAAAAGAAGAAGACCCCAAAATCAGGACTGTCCCTGTAAAATCGGGACATCTGGTCAACCTACTTACATGAAATAATTTGAAAATGGTGGTGGGGAGGAATTGTCCCTTTGAACAATGCCATGGAGAGACAGGATTCCATATATCCTGCTTTTTAATCACCATAAATGATTTGGGGGTTTCTGTTCCAAACTAAGGGCCTGATCAAAAGTCCATTGAAGTCAATTGGAAAAATGCCCATTGGCTTCAGCAGGCTTTGAATCAGGCCCTAACAGACCCAGTGTAACTCTCACTACTGGGTCTGCAGAGCTGCACCATGGTTTTTCCTGCAGCCATAAGGCATCTGGAATGAGAACTCAGGCAGCAGTTTGGCTGCTGACGTGAAAGGCAGAGCAGAACAAGCTTCTCCTTTCTGTAGCTATCTTGGCCCTGCAGCGCCGACGGGGACAACAGTTTGATTTTGTCAGCAAACTAAGCAGCTCTGACTTGGAAGATGTGTCGGGGGCAGACACGGGCTGGACAAGGATGCCACTTTTACAGATATGTTTTTTTTCCTCATTGGAATCATGCTTCAAGCTTTGGAGAGTAGACCCATCACACTGTGAAGTTTGGAGGGTGGAGAGGGGGTGGGATTCTTAGCTCAGACCAGAGAGGCCTGCTGCTCTCTGCACTGCTTTTTGTTGCTGTCTCTTTGCAAAGCTGCAGCTTCCTCTCCCTCCTCCCCTTCCCAAAAATAAAGCTCTGTGATGTCAAACATTCCTTTGGGGCTGGAGGTGGAAAAAACTAGGACACCATAATTTGGAAAACACTCAGTGCTGCATGAAATATTCACTATCCACTAAAGCAGGTTTATCCGGAGGAGAAGATGACGGTGTGTATGTGTTTGTGGAGGTGGGGATCAATTTCACTGTCCGATGGATTGTTATTCTGGATTCTTTTGATCAAAATAAACTAAGTATTCTCGGAAGCATCTGTCTGACCCAATTCTTGTTCCCTCGCCTTTCAGTCCCTGTGTCCCTCCTGGTTTATGAGCAAACGAACACTTGTCCTAAGAGTATCCTTGCATAATCCTAAACACTGCCATTCTTCAGAATGGGACTAAAAAAAATCACCTGCAGCAGGGAAAGGAGGCCGCCAGGGTGATCCATCATACGTGCACGAGGGGGGAAGGGAAAGCATTGCAAATGGCTCACTAGTCCCTTGAAGGACCTTCCAGTTCCCTTGGCAGAGAGAAAAGTTACAAAATAAAGGGCATAAGAAGGACTTGACTCTCCCTGCCCCCTCTCTTCAATTCCCCATCCTGATTATGCTGTATCTTGGGATTTCAAAGTGTATTGGAACTCTGACGCTTTTTTCATAAGGGGAAAGTTTGCAGAAACACCGATCACAGGAAGACCTGGTGAGTGGGAGGTAAGATTTCACACGCCAGCCTTTCACTGCTGGAATTCTAGGTTCAAATGCTGCTCCAGCCCTAGATGAAATGAGTTTGGCGGCCTCATCTCTGGACCCAGTTT
This sequence comes from Dermatemys mawii, assembly GCA_007922305.1. Classification (NCBI taxonomy): domain Eukaryota; kingdom Metazoa; phylum Chordata; order Testudines; family Dermatemydidae; genus Dermatemys; species Dermatemys mawii. Next base: position 4,495,802 of record ML677332.1, on the reverse strand, counting down.
GAGATTTATCCACATCACAAACACACACACACCAGCTGGCATCTGTCAGCACACTACACTGTCTCCTTTCTTAGTAATAGGAGGAAAGACTCAGGCAAGAGGGTGCTGCAGGTCAGAACTGAGGTGTGCTGACAGAGCAGAGAGGGTGGAGGATTGGCCTAGAATAGCGGTAGAAGGTGCGTTGGAAGAGCAGTATGGGGATCCTGGGACTAGAACAGCAAGGGGTACTGCAGGAGAAAACTGAGAAGAACTGCACCCTGAAAGAACTGTGATGGGGAATCATGCAGGATGCCTGCCTGCCTGCAGTATAACCTCAGTGCAACCAGCCCACACCTCTCATGAGCATCAATCATTCATTTCAAACACGAACTAGCATTCAGCACTTGACGCACTGAACAAAAACCTACCAAATAAACAACCACGTCCTTTATCGATGGATGCTGGTAGCAAAAATAGCCTATTCATGGAACAGACTCCCAAACCACTGAAAAGTAAAAATGACAACAGAACACTAATCTGCAATGAATACATTTTCCACTCATCCAAACCCCAAACACATTTCGTCAAACAAAGGAGTCCTCTAAATAATCACCTGCTCCAAAGGGCATTTTCCTCAGCGCAGTGAGCTTGTGCACTGAACACACCAGTTGCTGTGCAGGGGAAGGAGCCATACCCTCCGCTCAACTGCAGAACGAGAGTGAAGCAGTGATCATCACATCGACCGCATCAAACCTTCTCCTGCCGTCAAAGGCGGCTGTTGTTTTCTTGCTCTCCTGGCCCACCTTCTGCACATGCCAGTTTTCCCACACTCAGCAGGGAGTGGGATTTGGATGGATTGATCCCTGGGTCGTTTAGAGTCCACAAAGAGGCATGGATGGGCAGCACACCACCAAAGTAATGGGCTGAGCAGTGGTGGTCCTGCACCTAGTTGAACTCAATGGCTGAAAGTCAAAGGTCTGCAATTTACCATCACCACAGAGCCAGCAGACTCTAGGAGTCCTTTTTTTGCGGCGGGGGTGGGATGCTTCCAGTGTTATTAGAGGTGGGATTATTTAAAGACAGCGCTGCTCAGATGAAGTTTTAGAGATATTTACCAGGTAGTGGTAGTGTTTGTATTATGGTAGTGTTTAGAGGCTCCAGCAGAGGCACGGCCCCATCACACCAGGTGCTGTACATACCTGGAGCAAAAGGCAGTCCCTGCCCTGAAGAGCATATAGATGAAACAGACAGTAGTGTAGGAAGAGAGATAGAGACACATGATGGTGAAGTGATGGGCCCAAAGTCACTGGCAGAGCCAGGAATAGAAACCAGGCTTTCTGGGTCCCCATCATGTGCCCTAGATGCTGTAGCATGCTGCATCTCTTAACCAGTGGTCTCAGCTTTTATCTTCCCATCATGCACCTGCCCATACCTGACAGGTTCATTCCCCATTAGCTGGGATGGTTTTGTGTGTGCTACATACACAGGTAACCAGGCGGAATCTATAATGGAGTGAAAGGATGGATAAAAGAGGTGAGTGCTACAGATGATACAGCAGACTCCTGCGAGATACTGGTGGGGAAGGAGTTCTAACAGTGCTTATGTTTACACCAGCTTAATTAACGTGATAACAGTTTGCATATAGTTACCTACCATACCCTGCAAAATAAATTTGGCTCTTGATGCCCCTTGCTCTTAATATTTACTGTAAGTGGTAACATTTGCCTTTATACTCTGTTGATTTAGCTCTTTTTTAATTAAAATACAAAAAAAACAGTTGCTAAACAGGTGGCAACAATAGAAAAAGGAGCAAAGTCACTTCTTCCAAGCTGCCTCTCTAATCAGGTGTGTGGTTCAAAAGAGAGAGAGAAGCCCCTGACAATACTCAGGATGGACAGCCTTCAGAGTTCCTAGTGCTTATGTGCTTGAGGAACCACAGATTTTCAGCAGGCCACCGTCTCTCTGTTCTCAATACAACATTAAGAAGATGTGGAAAACACCACCCAGTTCCTATGCACTTATTGAAAACCTCCACACACACAAAAAGTCGTGGTACACAATGATGAGAACAAAGAGCTGATCCCAGGCAGCGCACAGCTGCATGCTGTGATAATCAGAGGATCCAGTTCATGGCAACATACTCTAACCAGCCAAAATGGCCAGCGGAGAGACTCTGTGCTCCTCCATCTTCTCCTCAGCTTGCAGCCTGCTGTCATTAGCTGGCAGCAACATGCTCCCTAGTGAATAGGAGCCTCTGGAATGGGGACAGCAGCTGGTAGACACCTGAAACTCAGCTCCCAGCAGACGTCAGGTGTTTAGGTAACATTTCTCCTCACCGAGTAACGTGCCTTTTCCCTGAAAAACCAGTGCATGCTGGTAACGCTTCAGGCTAGCAATGGAAGCAGAACCGCCACTTGTCCCCATCAGCCGGCAGCGTTCTTGGGGAGGCCTGAACCCCAGCTCCACTGCAAAGACAAGTCTTCTCCACCCCCTTCTCTCCCTGACAAGCAGGACATCTCCTCCCCACTAGTATGGTTCTTCAAGGAGGGTCTGTGGCTCTATCTTCCCCCAGCAACAGCAGGAAACAGTGCTGAGCTGTCCATTTTGAATACAGTGCCCTCTGCAATGCCTCAGAGCGCTCAAGAAGCCCCAAGAATGTGGGGTGTCTCAGGACCTCTGCATGATGGGGGTGGGGAAAGCTGCAGGGCGGGACCCCATAGGGAGATGTGGTATGGAGTCAACCAGAGCAATCTGGAACTTCAAGGAAGGTGAAGGTTCAGGCCGGATTTTACATTGGCTACATTGGTCCAGCCATTCCTAGTCACTGGGTGGGTTCTGGCCATGCTCTTTAGTGAAAAGGATGTTTTCAAGGAAGGGGGAGAACACACAAAAAACATTGGGTTTCCACTGAGTCCTGTAAACATGGGTTGAAATGATACAAGTCAGGTGGGCCTGGGCTTATCAGCCTGTCCCCTACTGTCTCCCTTCATATGAAAATGGGTGTCCGCGGGATTGTCATCCTCTAACAACATTTTAAATAATGCTTGAAATGGAGGAGAGAACTAGGAGTCGGGAGAGTTGGGTTCACTTGCTGCTTGACCTTGGGCTAGTCATGTACCTACGCCTCAGTTTCCTCATATGTAAAATGGGAATAATGCTCCTTACCTGCCTCACAGGAGTGCTGTGAAGATTAATGCATTAATGTTTGTAAAGCACTTTGGAATCCTCTGATGAAAGGCACCATGGTCTAGTGGATAGGGTGCTGGACTGAGAGTTAGGAGACTTGTGTTATTCTCCCAGCTCTGCTACTGACCTGCGACATGATCGTATGCATGTAACTTCAACTCTCTGTATCGCTATTTCCCTTCCTACTCATTATCTGTCTAAGCTATTTAGCCTGTAATCTCTTTTGGGGCACAGACTCTCTCTCACTATACATCTGTACAGCACCAAGGCCAATGGGGGTCTCAATCTTGGTTAGGGCCTCAGGTAACAGAAATAATAATATTGATTTTAAAAGCCCATTAGATGAATATCCCTGTCTGGTATCACTCTGCTCAGGTACCTTCTGTTCTCTATAAAAAGATATGGATAAACAAACATCTGTAAGAAACAAAAAGTGATCCCTTTTCAGCCCCACAGCATGAGCTCTGGAGATTAATAACTCTCCTATTTCTAACTGGCAGGGAGTGTCCCATGGGATTACTACCTACTGCAAACCCTGCTTTCTGGGGTGACTTTTCTGGGATCACTAGTGCTCACAAAGCTTTTTCTCCACAGAAGGTGTTAACAGTGCCACTTACAAGTAACACTTCTGATGCCGGTATTCCCTTGGGGATTTCTCCAGCTGGCTCTTGGTGATGTCTGCTTGTAATTTATTAGTTTCCCTGCCCTCGGTCTCACTCAGGCTCCTTGTAACACAGGCCACCCTCTTTCCTCTCTCCCTGGCAGACTACAGCGGGCACCGACAGACGGGGATGCTAGTCTGAATGAAATGGGCAGAGCACCTTGGACAGGTGCAGAACTCAAGGCAAGTAACAGCACAGCCTGGAACCAAATGTGTCAGCCCTGGATTAGACCATTTGGTACTTGGCCACAGAGCATCAGGACTGGAGATAAAATGCCTGCCTCTCAGTTCAGTAGTGTCAGAAGAGCACTAGGTTCAAAAGGGGAGGAAACTTGGAAACACGCAGGTGAACCAAGTTTGATGAACCACAAAAAGGGAAGGCCCAGACTGGTACATGCTCAACCCACTCTACTGCTCAAAGCTCTGTCCTGATGACTTTGGACAATAATTAATGAACGTTCACAGCACAGACAGGTCTGCTCTTAATATGAATCTCTCAGGGGTGACATCCGGAAGAATGCCGCTCAAGCCGCAGGGATGATTTGCAGGGAGTGGAATGAATCTTTACTGCCATTTAAATTGTTGGATTGTTGGCTGACATTCAAGCATGAACGCCATGCTGAACACCAGCTCCTGACTGGCTGGCAGACCTACCAGCAGTGGGAGTCAATCCTATATCCAAGCAAGTCAGAGAAGAATGAAGGGGAGGAGGAAGAAAAGGGAAGTTGTCTTACTCTGGTGCTTAATGGTCTATCATCTTGGAATTTCTTTTCCTATCCATCGTTTAGCTTTTTCGATCACACCCAAACCATAGTCTCTAAGTTTATACTTCCCAGTGAACTTCCCAGGTGTTTCCTGATTGAAGAATCTTGCTTTCTATTTTTAAACACTTTACTGGGGGAGAGGAATGTCTCCTGGTCTTTGTCCTGTGGGGCAAAAATAATCATCTTGTGTTGCCTGAATATTGTTCCACAGTGTCTGCATCTTTACATCATAATGGGCTGTCCTCATCTCATGGCACCCTCAGTGATATTATTCAACATCACAAGGCCCCAAATCAATCCAAGGCTCTGAAAAGGATATGGGACAGATCTGTGAGAAATGACATGTTCCACGTATTTTGGGACAGGTAGCGACTCAAGGCTTGTCTACACTTCAGATGCTACACTAGCCTGGCTCTGGTGCTGTGAATTAATGCACTAGCCCTTTTTCCCTTTAGAGACTGAAGGCGGTAGCCAACAAAGCATCTCTTCCTTTGACAACCCACAGTCGACATATAATGGAACTCAGAAATTGCAATGCACATTGTTTAAGTTCATATCCAGTGACTGCCTATAAACAGATGGTTCCATTTCAGCTATTCGTGGGAAGTGACTCAGCAGTGAATTACCAGAGATGTCAAAAAGACACATTCTTCCTTCCTGCAGATGGAAAGGGGTAAGTGCCCAGATCTTCCCTCTCCCCACTGGTCTCAGCCTAGTCTCCCAAGCCACTTCACAAGGACTTCCATGTACTTTGATGCTATTGGCACTCTGGATGAGCAAGAGGTCCTGCAGGTCAAGATTAAGGCGCAGCAGCAGAGCTGGTGGAAATTTCACACCTTGAATAGCACGGATATCCCACAAGGCAGTGACTGGAACTTTAATAGCAAGGATCTTGCTAGTTAGGATTGAGGTGCAGGAGGTGGAGTTGTGTGGTGGTAGCGTGCACATTTTTTGACTACGTTATGTTAGCCAAATTTGCCAATCCCACCAAATTCACTCAAAATATTTAAAAGAAAATAAGTGTCTGGGATCCCCAAACATCTTCCCTTTATTCAGTTTTCTACCCGGGGTTCATTTTTACAGGCCTTTAACTACAGCAGCCAAGCTGCTTCACATCTGCCCCACAGACCTTTGCAGAATCCAGTTTGGGAAGCTCTGACTTATGGACCTCTGCGTGCCTCCCAGAGTCATCGTACATTTGGGGAAAACCAAAGAAAAAGAAGGAAGCCCACTCCTTGAGGAACATGTCAAAAAGAAAACCCAGCAGCACTGACACACCGGGATTTTAAGGCAGTTATGCTGCTGTTCCACACCCTTTCCGCTGTAAATGAGGGCTCATGCAAAATGCAAACAGCCTCCTGCACTCTCTACATATTTATATTATCAGTATGCGTCGCTGCTCTGTATGCACCTGGGCACCAACTAGTTACACTGGCTGGCACTCTCAGTCATCCAAAAGCCTCACGTGACACAAAACCCCAGAGCAGTCAATACTTGCCTTCTTGCCATTTATATCTTTCCCGAGGAGAACTCAGCTCACACGCAGCAGCAAAGTTTCTGCTTTTTACCCAATTTTTCCAGATGGGTTAACTGAGGCACACAGAGGTCAAGTGACTTGCCCAAGGCCACATAGTCAGTGGCTCAGCCAGCACTAGTTGGAGGCAGCATTAGGTGTCTCCAGTCTTGTGGACTTATGCTTTATCCATTGGACTGCAAGGCTTCCTAGTGAATTCTCACGTGGCGTGGGCAACACCCAAGGGACAAAGAGGTCCTTCTTTTTGAGCTTCAACTGTAAGACATGCAAGGCACGGGAGATGCGCAGGAATGCAGTTGTAATGAGGGCAGGTGCAGATGTGGGAATTCTCATTTAGGAGATAAACAGCTGCAATTAGTGGCAGACGGTGCCTGTAAGTGATCAGCTTTAATGAGAATTACTTTTAAGGACACACCAGCGTCTTGGAAGGGCAGCACCAGACAGCTCACTTGAAAACATGCTTTACACAACCCATAAAGGAGACCACCAAGTGAGAACCAGACTGACTACAAAAGTGACTTCTCAAACAGCCCAGCTGACCTTGGCTCGTAGGAAAATCAGCTCCCACAGAGAAGAGAGAGGCAGAGAGGCTACAGCACATCACAGCTATATGTTTTATTAATGATGGAGATGTAGGTAGGGAAAGCTTCACAGAGCACACCAAGAGAACATGCCTGCCTCCTGGGAGCAGGCCAGCTAAATGCAGAGAGCAAAAATTGCCAGAGAAATGGGAAGAAGGTTAGCAACCAGCACAGACGGCAAAGCCTGTATTGTTTTTTAGCACCACATGCTCTTGCCCCCTTTCTAAGGCTTTGTCTACTCAGGGAACTTATTCCAGAATAAAGTACAGTGTGAATTTAAAGCACAATAGCTATTCTGGACTAGCTTCCTACGTGCATACTCTTATTCCACAATAAGGATGTCCACATGGGACGCTACTAAGAAATAGTTATTGCGGACTAGCTTATTGCACAATAGATATTCTGGTGAATTTCCTGCGTAGACAAGCCCCAGAAGAAAATTCCCAAGATCTTAAACAATCGATGAATTGGGGCAGATTATCCACCTTCCATTCAGAAAGGGATGGGAGGAGTTAAAAAGACACCACCCAAGCCTCTGAACAAGGCCATACACAATGAGCAGCATGTACATACAGAGGAAGCACAGACCTAGGAGTCAGGATATCAGTGTTCTGTTGTCATTTTTAACAAAGGCTTCCTGTGTGGCTTGGAGTAAGATGAGCTCGTCTCCCTCTGCCTCAATTTCTGCACCTGTAAAATGGGGAATGTGAACAGAAGTGCCACAGACAGTGCACAATTCGTAATGCAAGAGGTGCTGGGGCTCGAGCAATATTTTTACATTCATAACTGATGCGGCAATCCCAGAGATGCCAGGCTATGAACTGCCCAGCCCAGAGGTGCCAAGCTATGAACTGCCCAGCCCAGATGTGCCAGGCTATGAACTGCCCAGTCCAGAGGTGCCAGGCTATGAACTGCCCAGTCCAGAGGTGCTGGGCTATGAACTGCCCAGTCCAGAGGTGCTGAAGCTCAGCCCTGGCACTAATTAAGCCCCGGACACATAGGATTATTATTTCATGTGAAAGCCGGGTAACATGGGCAGGGTCTTCATTAGGGTCAGTGGCTCTGGAAAACAGACCAGCTGTGTTTTACTGATTTTTAGTGGGGGCAGAGGGGAGCGAGAGACCGTGTTCATACTACTGTCTGGCAAGTTATGTGATGAGCAGAACTTGGAAACCAATTATCCTCTCACGCTCAGCCTCTCTCTCTCTCCCCAGAGTAAAATATCATAAAAAATGAGTTGACTAAGCAGATTATAAACCCTACAGTGAAACAGAGGAGCTGAGAGATGCAGAAGTCTTCAAGGCTTTCTGCTAAACCCAGGTGCTGGCAGGAAGGGTTATGTAAGTGAGATTGGAGGAGAAAAATTCTCTGTCCCTTCCAGCTGCAATGTCCATGAGCAAGAAAGAAAAGCTCCCTGCCCTCTCTCCTGACCTCCTCTCGCCCTCCTCTTCACACCATTCTGCTATTTCTGCATCTTCAATTCTTCCTGTTACTCAGAACTGGTTGCTAAATAGTCTAAAAATATGTCAGGCAATTAAAACGGCTGTAATCCCAAATTATAGCCATTACAGAGTCACAGCCATGAGGGTCAGATGGGCAAGTGGGATTACTGGGGCTTTAGCATCAGGCTCTGTCTGCTGCAGGTTCTGGTTGTGCTGCAGCATCTCCAACTAACCACTTACATATGCCCCATTCTACTTTTGGGTTTACTCTCCATTCAGTTACACTGAGGGTGGACACAGACAGGTCAGAGACAACGTTATTATGAGAGGACACAACTTCCGGCTTTGCATGTGCACCATGCATCTGCACATTTATAATTGTTACTTTGCTTTTGCTTGGTGATGGGACATGCAAGAATGGACTCTAATGGCAGTTCAGTTCAGCCCATGTTCATGCCCTATTTTGTTGGCACTTTGCAAACATTCATGCACAGGAGCATCTGTTTGCCCAATTGCTTGGGGAATGGCTGTTGCCTGTGTGAATCACATTACTTGTGTGAGAATAAGAGCATCTGCTATTTGTTAATTATCCCTAATTCTTTACACTCCTGTTTAAAAAATTGCAGTCAGCCAGTCAGAGAGCAGAAACAATACCCATGTGACTAAGTAAACCATGCCCACACCAGGAAATAATAAACAGCAAACAGCAACGGACTAATGCAAAGGGTTTGTAAACCACCTATTGGCTGAAAATTGCGGGCACATACTTATGAATTCTCCAGATAATTTACATTCAATTTTTAATAACTCAGCCAGCTTTCTGGGCAAAATACTGTAGAGAACAATCCTGTTTTCAGGTCAGTGTAACAGAGAGAACTAGGTATCATTGACTTGAGTATGACATCACTGACAACCAATCAGGGAGGAGCTCCTATTGTGTAGTGAGATCCAAAGCCAATTAGTAAATTGTAGGAACTAGCAAGGAAAACCTCATAGATGGGGAGCGGAGAGAAATTTATTAGGCTGCCTGACTGCAAGCTGGGCAAGCGCAGGAAGAGCCCCTGGTAGCACATTGAGAATTCACACAGTAACTTAGAGCAAGTAACCAGCTGTAGTGATTTATAAGCTGGCACAGCAGTGGGTACAGATTACAGCTGTGCTGATGCAGGCAGAATTAACTCCTGGAAATGAAATGCCTGCCAGTATAGGGGGCAGGGGAAGGGGAGAAAAGCAGATGAAAGCCCCTAGAGTGCCTCAGATTGGGAATTACACCCTCCTCCGCTGTGCATATGATTGTTTGGCTCCCATTAGGATTCCTCTCTGCTGCTCTCATGGCTTCCCTGATACACAAACCACCCGTTATTACCAATATAAAAAACCAAATCATTATTAAAGGAAACACGAGTCTCTATTTATTTTTGGAGGCAGGCTGCTGAACCTTTCCTGCCTCTTGGTTATAAGGTCAAGGGAGGGAGGAGAGAGAGGGAAGGCTGCAAGAAATAATACAACAGAGAAAGAGACACCACTGCAGCTGTCAAACTGCTAAGAGTCTAACCACTTTGGAAATTATCTGCTGCTTATTCAAAATGTCTAATGCAGGGGTCAGCAAAATGGTACACGTGCCAAAGGTGGCACACGAGCTGATTTTCAGTGGCACTCTGCTGCCAATCTGGGGTTCCGGCCGCTAGCCCTGCTTAGCCCACAGCTGGTCTGGGGTTCCAGTAGCCAGCCCCTTGCCAGCCGGGGTTCCAGCCACCGGCCCGCTGCCTGCCTGGGGACATTGGAAAACTCAGCAAGGAAAAGCCAGGGCAAGGATCACACTGAACTGAAAAAATCTGCATTTTAAATTAATTTTAAATGAAACTTCTAACAAATTTTTAAAACCTTATTTACTTTACATACAACAATAGTTTAGTTCTCTATTACAGACATAGAGAGAGACCTTCTAAAAACGTTAAAACACATTACTGGCTCGCGGAACCTTAAATTAGAGTGAATACCTGAAGACTGGGCACACCACTTCTGAAAGGTTGCCGACCCCTGGTCTAACGCTTCGTTTTTGCAACAGTTTCTGCTCAGCAGCCTGGTTCACATGTTTGCCTTTCTTTTAAGAGCAGCGTTTCAGGACTGCACTTTAAGAGGCAGATCCTGCTTCAGCTTTGAAGGCTGTGGAGGGACCCCTGGTAGCCCCTGTGGGGTCACTACATGTCTTTAGAGGTATGCGACCCTGCTCCAGACAGGCTCCTTGCAAGCATTTAGGGAGTGGGGCAAAAGCCAGGGAAAATGGAGGCCACGAGATTAAGGCTCAGATGCTCAAGCATCCAGTAATTTTGGATGCAGCAGTTTTCAGGTGCCCAGCTTTAAGACCACTTGGTATTTCAGTTTGGGCACTAAAAATCAGTCAGCACTTGAAAAGGTAGCCATATGTGCTTAATTCAAAGCCACGGAGAGACTCTGCGTCACAGCAAGGATTAATATTCAGGGACTAACAGTTTCAAAAATGACTAGTGTTTTCAGATGCCCAGCTTGAGGCCACCCTTCCAAAGGCTTGGCTGTTAGGTTGGTTGCCCAAAACGAGACACCCCATAGCATTACTAGTCACTTGTGAGACTTTACAGAAGGGACTCCAGGCTCTCATGGGCCATTTCATCTCTGCAGTCGAGCTGAGGTTGATGCAGAGATCCAAGTGGAGGTGCAGAGATGGCTTTGCACCTCCCCTATCCTGGAGCTTGCACAGGATAAGCCAGCCTAGGGCGCTGCATTAATGTGCACGCACATGCCGATGGAAGCCGTTGAAGTAACCAGGAACTGTGGGAGCATAGGAACACTGCAGCCACACAACCATCTAGAGTTAGGTTAGGATTATAACAGGGTTTAAAAGAGAACTGGATAAATTCATGGAGGCTAAGTCCATTAATGGCTATTAGCCAGGCTGGGTAAGGAATGGTGTCCCTAGCCTCTGTTTGTCAGAGGGGGGTGATGGATGGCAGGAGAGAGATCACTTGATCTTTACCTGTTAGGTTCACTCACTCCAGGGCACCTGGCATTGGCCACTGTCAGTAGACAGGATACTGGGCTAGATGGACCTTTGGTCTGACCTAGTACGGCCTCTGTTATGTTCTTAACCCTCCACTTCCAACATGTCTCTTGCATTGGAGTTCCCCATGAGGGCTGCTACAGAACTTACTACACGTGTCAAGGACTCCCTCTATGCCAGGTGAATTCCCTGGGGAGTGGGGTTGGAATAGTGGCTTAACAGCCAGTTCTGCTGGCTCCTTTGGTATAAAGGAGTGGCCATGATCCTCGGTCTCAGTTTATCCTCCGGTCCTGCTCTGAGATTCACAGCTGATTATCCCTAAAGATGTAGACTAAAAAGAGATTCATCTTCCTGTATCTACTGCAGCGTATGAACATTGTTATCACAAAGTTTCTCTCTGCTCTGATACCAATAGGAACTGAGCTTAAGGGCAAATCCTTTTCGTTCCCACTCATGTCAAAGCGAACAACACGTTTGCATCCCAGAGCAGAAATTCACTCAAAGTGCAAACCTGAAAAGAAATGACAGGGGAACTCTAAAAAGAAGAGTGGACACAAAGCAAAACAAATGAAATACAAAAGATCTCAAGGTGATACTAAGGTGATGGACACATCAAAACTTCAGAGACAGAGAGAGTAAGGAGAATGCTTTTATATTTATAACATTGTTTCAACAGAGCCAGAGTTAAAAATAAACGAAAATCACTAACTAAGCCAGCAATCCCCTTGTGTCCTCCCGGCATAATCAGATTATAGGAGGCAGAAAAAAATCATTTAAAAATAATACATAAAAATGAATAATATAAATTAAAAAGCACCACAGAAGTTACGTAAATTGCATGCCACAAGATTTCGTTTTTTGTTTACGAAGAATGTGTTTTCAATTTGATGGAGAGGCATCATTACGGAGGGAATTCGAGGCATTTTAAACAGCATAGGCATTCATTAAGAATTCATTTTCAATAGGAAGGCTGAGAAAATATTAAAATTAATGAGCAGGATGAGGGAGAGGGGGGAAAATCTTTGAAGACGACAGCTTTTTGCTAAAAAAAACAGGTATATTTGATGTTAATCAGAGGTGGTTCATAGACAAGCACTATCCTCTAACTCATTTCAGAGTCTCTGGGCCCAAGTCAATGCTGCCTCACAGCCCCTATGTGCCAGCCCAGTTTGCCCAAGCAAAAATATAGGTCATATCCCATTACTGAAAGATCCTCCTACATTACCAAGGTGTCACAGGACAGGGATATGTTGTGGGCATGGGCATTCTTACAACCTGGTGACTCTGCACTGCTGCAGTGGCCACTCTGTGGGCTATTTTGAGGGGCATAAATAAAGCCCCTGCCAACAGGCTAATTCGATCCCCAGCCACCTCTACACAGGGAAGGTGGATGTTCAGCACTCTACCATCCCATTTAAGACATCTGCTAAACTTCCACTGCCTTCAATGAAACCAGGATTTGGATGTAAGGGAGCCTCTTTCAATCCCTCATTTCATCCATCTTCTTAAGAGGGAAAAGAGAAGTAGCCTAACTGTATAATTGGGATAGGCTTGCGTGCAGTCTCAGGGGTGCCCAAACAGTATAACCCTGGCCATTAATCAGCCCCCACGTTGTTCTATAAGGATGTCACATGGCAAAATAAATGTGTTGATTGGGGTTTTTTGCCCCCTACTTGTTAATTTTTTAAAAATAATTCTGTGCTTAGCTCTGTTGTTTGCACAACTCCTGTGTAGTGCAGTTGAACAGAGAATCTAGTCGGAATCCACCACTTTATTCACACCTCCACTTCTGACTCACAGTGTGTGACCTTGGAATCAGAATTTTGCTACAGAAAATGTGTCAGACATAGACATTTCAGTGGCATCACTAATTCCTTAGTGTTGCCACTCTTACTAATATGGCAATCCTAAATTAATGCCACTGTGTAACAGGATGTTTAGCCCATTAAGATAGACCTCGGGTCCAGCATCACACATTTTGCCCAGTCTTAGCAAATGCGAGGAATAGGTGTTCCCAAGGAAGATGGGAATTGTAGGTCTCCACAACAGTCATGCTAGGAAGGGGGGCAATTTCTAAAAACAACTCCCTTATTTATCCTACAGAGATGCCTACAGAGAGTTGGAACTCTTTGGTGTGGATGACTAAGAATCCCCAACAGAGGAATACTTGTTTATTTTGGGATCTTGATTCAGACTCACTGTAGAGATCTAGAGACTCCAAGGGAGTAGGCTGAGGAAAGAGGTTGTTTATTTTGGTCTTTGTTTCTTTTGGCTTTCATACAAGACCACAAGGAGACAGAGCAGGGAATGAATGGACCAATCCAGGCTAAATCAACAGTGGGACTCTGACATGGTATCCTGAGCAGGGGTGGCTTAGTTTGGCTGGAAAGTCAGACAAAGACAAGGAGAAGGCTGTGGGAGCCTTTCTGGGAAAAGGGGAAAGTAGTGGGACTGAAGAAAGACTGCTGGAGTGAACTGGAAGAAGTGGACTTATGCAAAGAGGACTTGGGGCCCAGAAAGGAAATGGGGGTCCAATCCAAGGCCAAAGCTCTCCACAGAAGGTGGGTAGAAGCTCCCTTTCGATTGCCTGACCTTCCACTGGAACTGTTACATGATAAAACCTGTGTAGCACACTATCTGGTTCTCCTCCTTGATTTAAAGGTTTTTCAGTGTCATATTTGTCTCTATATTGTGCTCTTCCCAGTGTCATCAATGTAAAGTTTGTGCCTTTCTAGCCATACACAATACCATGGAAAGAGGCACTACGCAGAGCAGAGATAGCTACAATGCCACGTACTGAAACAGCTCAGAAAAGAACTTCAAGGCCTGACTTAAAGCCCACAGAAGTCAAGGGAATGACTCTCATTGACTTCAGTGGATAGTGGATCAGATGCTTAATGAACACATTCATGTTAATATCCAAGGCTTAGCTGAAGTTACTTTGAAATAACAGGTGTCAGAAGCAGCAGCAGCAGAACCGACGGTTTACAATTATATTATTACTTCTGATTAATATTTGCACAGCTTCCTTTATAGTTTGGCATCTTCTACAATAATGTATGAAAATGGGTTGAAAAGACTGCATGAAAATTGTCCTTGAGGACTCAGTTGACCCAAGTACACAGTTTTCTGGCTCTGACTTCCCCATAGGGTACAGAGGGAAAAACTGTTGTTTCCACGTTCTCGCTCTCTCTCTGCAGTGCAGCCGTATGGAATTAAGAGAACTGAAATGTCTGATTATCATGCCGTATTTTCTGTTGATGATGCCTGTCTCCAAATTAAAATGACTCCAGTACTCCTAGAACTTCCAAAAAGAGCTGTCTCCTGTTATTTTGGGGGTGTTAGTACTTTCCTGCAGCAGGTGTGCTTAAAGTAGAGGTTGGTTAGTAGTATGGTTAGAGAAGTGACTACATAAAAATGGTACCCTCTAAACCAACTCCTCTTGCTTGTTGTGTGTTGAGAGTCAATTCTATGCTTAGTGGAGGGCAAAAAATGAGTTTCTAATACTTAAGTTAGCTCTGCAGAACCAGCACAACCATGACAGAAGGAGCTGGTTTCTGTTCTGGGTCACTTACCATCAATAAAACTAATGGTCAATTGCAGAATCTTTGCCTTGTGAGATACACAGGCGCACACCTGTGTTGTACCTTCACTACACCTACAGCACATCTCTGTTGGGTCAAGATCACTGGTGGTAATGTATAAGCCAAGAAGAACCAAATGATTTTCAGATCCCGACTTGGTGAGTTTGTGAGACTGGCAATTAGAAAATCTACCATTTTCCTTCTAAACTTGAGTTTGTTTGCTCTGGCAGCCACTGAGACATGACAAACAGGGAAACTCACAATGCCATTTATTTTTATGCCATTCACTTTTCAGAGCATTATTGACCATGTGTCAGATTCGCCTCTGTGTCCCAATTTCATTCAGTGCAGGGGAGAATCTCTAACCCATGGTCAATACAGCTTTTATTTATGAACCTTGCTCTGAGATCTCAGTCTTCTGATTTAGATATCTCCCAGTTATCTCATCTGGGATTCTGCTAGCCCTACTTCCAGAATTTAGCAGGCGACTGTAGCTAAAATTATGTTTGGTACCTGTTTTGTTTAGGAGTCTTAAGACGAGATATAGGTCCAGCTCATGAGTTAGCATAAATCAGAGCAGATTCACTGGCTTCAATGGAGCTAGATCTACTGGCTTCAATGGAATGGATTTATGTCAGCTGACCAATAACATCCAGGGCATTAGCTATGCAAGAGTGGGGCACTGTGGTAGAGGGGAAGATGAAAGAGACAAGGGAACCAGTGTGAAGTTAGGACACAAAGATGTTGGAGAACATGAAGATAATAATACAATGGAAAGAAATACTGATGGCAAAAGGAGTTACAAACAAGAACACAGCGCTTAAGAGCAATGTTTGATCTGTGGCCCTCGCTGAGATGGGAATAAAAGTAACAGCCCATGTGTACAGAAAGCCTACCTGGAGCCCATTTCATCAGTCACACTATGCCTCTCTGAGGTCAGCAGATGTGATAATGAAGTTGCTCCGATCCTCCTGACACTCATTTGGCCCAGTGCAGTCTCCTCGAAATTCAACAAGGCAAGAAGCATTTTTCATCCATTTTCAAAACTGAATTCCATATCGTACTTCCACTGGGCATCTAGTCTAACTGATGCAAGAGGCAAGCACGTTCGAACACTGTGGCTTGGAAGCCCAAACACAGGTGACAAACTGGTTTCTGTTTTCCACTCACATCGGTTCATCAAGTCAAAGATCAATAAAGGAACACAGATAATATATTACACTTCCAGAATGACTGGAAGTTTAAGCAGAGGAGTGGGGAGATGCCAAAGGATGAGAATAATGAGATGCTCACAGAGTAGGGAAGGATCAAAGGCTACATTGTTTTGTGAAGAAGAAAGTTTAGGTTAGCCTACATTAAATGGATGAGTCTGCAAAGCCAGGTGGGTGGGAAGAGCTGATAAATTAGGTGCAAGATGGAATCCGAGTGAAAACTGGGAAATGAAGTGCAAGTGAGGTGATATACTTTGGGTTTTTATTTACCATCTGAGGATGAATATTTATTTTATGATCCTGTGTTGTAGAACTAAATCCCTGGAATTGCTGGGAATTCACCACGGTCACTCCACTGTAATGCCATGTAACTCCACTGATACCAAGGGTGTTAGATCTGTGTCCAAGTGGAACAACACAATGGTGAATCGGGCCTTATAAACAAAAGTATTTCTTCTCATCGGCAAACTTTGATATGCATTCCAAAATGACTACCAAACATCAGAGGTCTTTGGAGCAAGCACACAGAATTTAGAGATTGACTCCAATCCTGTTGGAAGAGGGAAAAGCCTGCTTTTTGGGCTTTCCCACTCTGGACACACAGGAGAACATCCCATTTTATTCAGAATATTATGATCCCTGAAGTGTGTTTTCAGCCCAGGCAGCTGCCTTCCTTCTCCTTTTAGTGAGGCAGAAGGCAATTTTTAGAGTAATTTTCAGATGAGTAGGAACCTTAAGATTTAAGCCATTGTTATTTGTACAGCATCAAATGTAGCACACTGGGGTTATCTCACTTTGCAGTGTATTTTGGCAGCCATGGCTCTGACCACATTCCCCTTCTAACCTGCTTTTCCAAGAGCACTTATAACTCATTTATTTTTACACTGAACTTATGAGTTCCTAGCAGATTTGATTAGATGAGATTTCATTGGGTTTTCCTCCCCTTTTTGTTAGTACAAACATATCCGAGGACTCGTGAAGTATTGGAGTTTGTGGAGAAAGAGAGGCTAACTTTATAAACAATCAAGTATTTCCTATTGCAATCTATGCCCTGTGGTGCTGTGGGTGGGATGTCGAGATGCCACAGAACTCTCTGCATTCTTCTTGCATCACTGTGGCATGGACTGAGAAGGAGGTGCCCAGAAGCATAGCTGCATTTGCCATAATGAATCAAATTGGCTTTGAGCAGCTTAAACCAGCCACTTGCCATAATCATAATAAAGTTTCAGCTTCTAAGGTTAACAGTCTCTGTATATGCACAGCTATTCCCCTTGGAACTCACTTAAAAATAAAAGCAACAACAATCAAATAATCTCATTGAGAAGAGGGATATTATGGTCTGAAAAATATATATAACGGGTGGAGCAAAAGTGCCAGGGGTGAGTAAAGATCATTTCTCATAGCTACAGGATCAGATCATCTGTGGGATTTATTTCACACAGGAGAATGGGGTGGACACTCTTGGACCAAATTCAGGCCTGGTGCAAGTGGATAAAATTCCATTAAACCAGTGGGTGCTGCATCTGCTTATGCTAAGTCTGACTTTGTCCTAATATTTTTTATAGCATTGTAATCCCATGGGATTGCTATATTACAATGAATTAAAGCCATCTGTGTGATGACTGGCAAAGTAACCTGACTGGTGACACATCTTCATCAGCCAACACATAGGTATTCCTAATTTTCTGGCTATAAAATCCAGGTAATTGTCCCCCTCTACTCGGCACTGGTGAGGCATTAGCTGACATACTGGGCCCAATTCTGAATGCCACATTTTAGGAAAAACTGGAGAGTCTAGAAGAGAGCAACAAAAATTATAAAAGGTTTAGAAAATCTGATCTATGCGGAAAGGTTAAAAAAAACGTGAACATGTTTAGTCTTGAGAAAGGAAGATTGAGGACGGACCCGTCCATATGTTAAGGACTGTTCTAAAGAGGACAGTGATCAATTGTTCTCCATGTCCACTGAAGGTAGGACAAGAAGTAGTGTGCTTAATTTTAGGGGAGATTTTGGTTAGATATTAGGAAAAACTTTCTAACTCTCAGGGTACTTATGCTCTGAAAGAGGCTTTCAAGGGAAGTTGTGGCATCCCCATCGTCAGAGGTTTTCAAGTACAGGTTGGACAAACATCTGTCAGGGATGGTCTAGGTCAGTGGTTCTCAACCCGGGGTCTGGGGTCCTGTGGCTGAAGCCAAAACTGCCGGCATCCTATGCAGGGCTGAAGCCCTGATCCCCAGTGCCCCCTGTGGTGCCTCACATGGGGCTGAAGCTGGGAGGCATGGGGCTGAATCCTGGAGCCCCAAGCCCTAGTGCTCCCTGTGGGGCAGAAGCCCTGAGCCCATGGGCAGCATCGGGGACATGGAGGGCATTTCCCCACCCCCAGAACTACAGCGCAAGAGCATGGCAGTCCTGGAGACAGTTCCACACCTCCCCTCATCTCCTCCACCCACCCCTTGGCCAGGTCGGAGGTGAGAAGCTGAAGCCAGGCAGTGGGAGGGGGGGAAGGCTGGTGCCATGGAGGTGGCAGGGAGGCAGCAGCAGTGTTCCTTCCTCTCCTGCTAGTGCCCTGTGTTGAAGTTGCTCCTCTGCTTCCATTGCTCCTGCAGAGGCAGCCGGTAAAGACCACCTAGCTGGGAAGACCCGGCTCCGTGGCTGGGAGACATCTCCGGGAACAGGGGCCGTAGGGGAGTTCTCCCAGCACACAGTCCCTAATACTCCTCTCCTTATACCCTGAGCTAGGCTTTCCCTGCACCCTGAGCTACCCTCTGCCTGCACACAGCCCCTAGCTACCCCCTGCCTGCACCTTGGGCAACCTCCCTGCCTCCACATAGCCCCTAGCCAGCCCCCTCCATGAACTCTGAGCTGTTCTCAAACTTTTTGAGCTAAGCCCCCAACCTCTGAGTTACAATTTTTGGTTGCGCGTCCCCGAGGCTACCCCACAACCCAGACAGGTGGGTGGCCTGCTGAGGTGATTCAGGGAGTGGGGGTAGCACTTCCTCCCTGGACCCCACCATGTGGAGGTGGCTCGAGCTTCACTGGCCTTTGCCCCCACCACAAAATAGAAGTCAAACTACACCTTTGCCCAAGGCCCTTGCCTCAAAACCCCCCGCCCCTCCCACTGGGCCTTGGAGTTTTTATAGCATGTTGAGGGGACCTCAGAGAGAAAAAGGTTGAGAACCCCTGGTCCAGGTTTACTTGGTCCTTCCTCAGTACAGGGAGCTGGATTTGATGACTTCTCAAGGTCCCTCCCAGCCCTATGTTTCTATGATTCTAAAACATCTAGGTCAAATTCAGATTTGGTGCACACAGCAACAATCTTGAAACTTCCAGTTACGCAGTTCCTTAAGTTCCTGAATCTCACCAAGACTCCAATTCAGCAAAACGTACTTAACTTAAAGCATGCGTTCAAACCCATCCCTTTTCAACATAGCATTAAACCTGTGCTTAAGACCCGTATAGGATGTAAGTACATGCTTAAAGCTTAGCAGGTGCTTAAATGCTTTGCTGAATAGAGATAGACTTAATCATGTGCTCAATAAGGACCTATATTCCTCTACTTCCTGAATCCTCCCATTCTGCTCAAACCCAAATCCCTCCTCCCTCTACAATGGGCCCAGTTAAAAAGGATTTGTAACCTTTTCAGGCAGCTTATCAATACTCATCATAGGAAATTAGGGTGACCAGACAACAAATGTGAAAAATCGGGATGGGGGTAGGGGGTAATAGGAGCCTATATAAGAAAAAGACTCAAAAAGCAGGACTGTCCCTATAAAATCGGGACATCTGGTCAACTAGTATGAAATACTACTAGAACCTGCAATATCTTATCTGCTTGTTAAAAAAAAAAAAGGCTTTTTACTACATCTCTGCATTTGCCAGGTGTGTTATTCTGATTGGCTGTTAAATTATTTTCTTTCAATTCCTCTACTCAGTTCAGACTGGGCAAAATTCTTTCAGTTATACTGAAATAAGTGAGTTACTCTGAATTCATCCCAGTATAAATGAGAGGAGAATCTGTCATGTGAGGGTTCTCAAACGGCACAGAAAATACTCTCTAATTCCGTCTAAATTACATAAGCTCTTAGACACAGAGATAATGAAAACACAAACATTTAGCCTGAATATTTATATGGTAAAAAGCACACACAAAAATGATAAGTTATATTTTCCCTAAACAAAGGCAAAACTGCACTGGAGCACCATCTAGTGAGGTTAAAAGCTATGCCATCAGAGGATCAGCACTAGGAGTAACAAATGTGGGAAATTAAAAGGAAAAAAGCCGTATATTTCAGGCCAGAAAGTACTGGCTGTGCAGCATTTCAGAGAATTAGGCAGTGTAGTCTGGTGGAATGAGCACATCACAGGCACTCAAAAAGTCCTGAGTTACAGTCCTGGCTTTTCCACTCAACTTGCTGTGTGGTCTGGGGCAAGTCACTTCACCATTATGACTCAGTTTCTCCATTTGTAAAATGGGGATAACAATATTTACACCCTACTTCACAGGGGAGTTATAAGGATTAGTTAATCTCTGTATAGTGTTTTGAGAATGTAAGGTGCAATATGAATACAAAGTATTCTTATTACAAAATATTCTACTACAGTGAAAAATGTATTGAAAAATCATCCTATTAGACAAACTACTTTTGTAAGAGAGCATCTTAAAGTATCCCCAAACATAGGGAAGATACTGGGGGAGTCTTTCCACTGACTTACTGGGTTTTGGATCCGGTCCATATTGACTGCAGTTCTGTTCCATCTCTATGACAAGACCATAAGCAACTGATTTTTGGTGGTCCCTTAGTGTTAACTTGATAAGTCTCACTGTATATTGAGTACTTATAACAGATACAGGACACATGTACTGTAAGATTTTTCCCTTTGCCTAAATAATCCTGCACTAACCTACATCAGAATACTGAGTAAAGAAATCTTGAATAATAAATGGAACACTAATCATACAAGATTTAGGCAGGAAGAGAGAAATTAGGAAATACTACACTATTTGTAAAGTCATGGTTCACGCACTCAAGTTCAGATCCTCAGCTAGTATAACCTGGCAGAGCGCCAGTGAAATCAATGGAGCTTCACCAATTTGCACCAGTTGCACGTAAATCTGGCCCACTCGCTTTACAAGCCAGCTCACTCTGAAAATAAGCCATCCACTCACACAGTTGAACCTATATACAAGAGGTACTCTCTTTTCCAATGGACAATCATCACATTCCACACTGTGGTGGGGCGGCTGCCCCACTCCCATGCCAGACTAGGCCAGAGCGGCTGCGAGGGCAGGCAGCCAATCAGAAAAGGGCTTACTGAGGCCCAATCAGGGCCAAGCTTATAGCCAGCCAATGAGAGATAGGCTGGGCAGTATAAGAAGGCTGCCCTGGAGAGAGGCAGTCAGGGGGAAGGTTTGGCTCCTGCCAGAGGAGCTACAGCACCAGGGACAGTGCAGTGCTGGGAAGGCCCAAGGGAGCGGAAGCGAGCTCCAGCTTGGTTACTTGTCAGTCTGCTGGCCCTGAGGAAAGGGCCATATGGTGCACAGGGGCCACAGGGGAAGTGGCCCAGGGAGACTCGAAGGCACTAGAGGAGAGGAGGAGGGCAGGACGGCTGCTGCCAAAGGGTCCCTGGGTTGGGACCCAGAGTAGAGGGTGGGCCTGGGTCCCCCCCTTCCCCTCTTATATTATACCTGGCTGCTGAAATGGCCTTGATCAACTACACCTGACCCCTTCCATAAGGAGCTCGATGCAGGGTGTGGTTGGCCACTGCAGCTGAGGGACTGCTGAGAACCTAACCTTCCCCCCTCCCCCGGAAGAGGGTGAGTGTGGACTTCGGGGTACTGCTGGAGGAGCAGTGCCCTGAAGAGGACGCCGCCTGTGCGGAGCAGCGCACATCCAGATGCCAACTGCAGGCAACAGAGACAGAGAGATGGACGGGACACCACCAGTGGAGGGCACGCTGCTGTGAACTTGAGCTAATTCCCGGACTATCCGGCAGGAGGTGCTAGGTGGTGAGTCCCAACGCGTTACACACACACACACACACACACACACACACATTCTGATACAATCATATTCTTCACTTCGTGTTAATATAAAATCCCACTCTCCTATTGTTGCCAAGGGCCCTGGGCCATTATATAATCATATTAAGTAGCAGTCTATTCCAGACTCAAACAGCACCTTGTCCACACTGGATTTTGCTGAATAGGTGGGAGGACTTCTGTTGTTGACAAAAGGATTGACTGCTCTGGAAATTGAAGTTCCCTATTTAGCCACAGAATAGGAACACATAGGTAGCTGCAGTGAAAGTCTGTCCAAACTAGTGTGTCTCAACTAGACCCAATTGAAAATTTTGTGACAAAGAGTACCATAACTGGAAAACAGGGTTTCACAGAAAATGAAATTTTCAAAACAAAACAAAAAAAAACCCCCACAAAACTAATTTTGATGAAACTTGTAGATTTTCCATTTAAAAAACAAAACATTTAGGTAAAAAAATCCTGGGTGTGTGTTTGTTTCTTGTGGGGTTTGCCACACTTTTCCACCTTTTGTAACATTTTTAAACTGGCAAACGTGGGAAGACAATTAGGAAGGGGGGAAAAGTAAGTTTTAATTGCACATTAAAAAGGTGTGAAAAATGGAGTTTCCTCACTCTATCAAAACTCCCTTTTCCCTGTGAAAAAAGGGAGGGAGTAAAAAGACAGACAAAAAATGGGGGGTGATAGAAAAAACACCCTGAACTTTTCAAAAAAATGGATTTTTTCTTTTCTTGGTTTATAAAACCCAAATGAAATTACATTTGAAGCTGAGGTTTACAATATTTCAGTCTATTTCATTTCAAAAATTCTCATAGGAAAATGAAATGTTTTGACTGAATAGTTTCAACATGGAGTTTTATTCGCATGAAAAAAATCAGCAGGAAAATAACTTTTTTTTTTTTTACAAGTTTTAATCTCAACCCTGAGTCAAAGGAGCTGCCTCTAAAGGCGCATCCATACTCATAAATAGACCAACTTGCAAACAGAGCTCTCAGCACCAGGTCTCTTGCACCAGTGTTTACAATTCATTTAAAGAAAGTGTGGTTGAAACTTTCATCAGGTCTGTTGGGAGGCTATTTCTGAAAAGGGTGCAGGCTACACTCTACTTAAAGCAACAACTTTCACTGCAGATTCAGAAGAAACCATTACTGGCAAGAACGGGCAACAATGGGTCAATTTCCTAGTATCCATGGGGCGAATGGGTCTCAGCTTTCCATAAAGACATTGAAACTGCCCATCTCTTCTATACTAGTAATTAAACCATTTTCAGTACTAGCTGAAAGGGGACTGGGGAGATCCCTTCCCATAAGTTTGTAATGACCATATTTATGCAAGTGACAGAGGCACAAGCAAGTGACTCAAGTGGCAATAAAAAGCAATAAAAAAGCTTATGCTGGTGGCTAGGGCACTGGACTGGTATCAGAGTTCAATTCCTGGCTCTACCCCTGGTTTACTGCGGGAGGTTGGCTGAGTTTCTTCCCCTCCCTGTGCCTCATTTCCACATCTGTAAAATGGGGATAATGATCCCAACCCTCCTTTAAAAATTGCTTTGACAACTGTGGCTGAAAAGTACTATGCAAGAACTAGGGATTATCATTATTACTACACAATCCCATTTTGTTTATGTTGTGATTGCAGGTCCTCTTCTTGGGGCACTCTGATCCTCCAAAGTGGTACAGTCCATTATTCCTTCCTCTGCAGGGACATGGTGACCCATCTTGGACCAGTGGGCCCTGCGTTCTGAGCACCCAGGGCAGGGGAGACTTCCCAATCCCAGCTGGCTTTCCATTCTTATGCTTCCAAAAGCAGCCTGGGGCTTGGTCTGCCGTTGTGAAGCAGAACACTCAAGGTCATTCGCAGGCCCTCTCACAGGGAAAGTCAAGAATCGACATCTCCCTTTGATCACAGAGAGAAGCTCTAATCTCTCCCACCTCCTCATCAGCTTGATTCCTGGCACCCAGCTCTCTCTCCTTGATCCCATGGTTCCCACCAGGCTCAGCTCCCATGTCCCAGTCTTGTGCAGACTTGCCATTAGTCACTCAGACACGCAGATCAGCTGCCAGGTCCAGCCCCAGTGGCTGTATGTGTGTCTTTGTCCCTCAAACACACAGAAAGCAGTGGAAATGCTACACTCAATGACTGTGCAGCACAGATGTAGATCTTCCTTCCCTGACCAACATCCCCTTCCGTTCGCTTTCAAGCAAGACCACTTCTGAAGAGAAAGGACACAGTATGAGCAAAGGCTGCTATCCGCTGGATTTAAAAACCCAGGGGCTGCTTTAAAAGATAGGGAGATGGATTAAATGAGTATGTAATAACCAGAGAGAGGATAACATGCTCGCTCTCTCACTCACTTCTCCTGCTTTGAAAGTGGTGCCCTGGGCAGTGAGGGACAACAGGAGGTTAACGAAGGACAGAAGGGATTTAGGAAGGCAATTCAGGGACAGCTGAGAGAGTAGGAGGGTAGAGAGAAAATTCATCAAAGAAAAGAGATAAGAACATTAGAATGAGGGGATTTATTTCAGGGGCATTAGGAAGGAAATCTGAGAAGAAAAAGAAACTTTAAAAGTAGCTTTAGCACAAAATATTTGAGAGATGGGTCACACTGGGCTGACTTCCATGATTGTAAGTAGTTTATGCTAGACACCCCACTCCCTATATACATGCACACACTGTCAGCATATCCACCCACTGATCAAAACTACACAGCAGTCTCTTATATAGAATTCATTGTGACAATCTCCTCCTGGATTCCATGGAGGTGCTTTCGAAACATTGTAGGATCTGACCCAAGAGCGAACTCTTCTAGGGAAGCTATACACAGTTATCCCTCCCTTTTTGACTTGCCAGCCCTGGTTACTTAGCCCTGGTCTACACTGGAGGCGGGGAGCGATCTAAAATACACAACTTCAGCTACGAGAATAGGGTAGTTGAAGTTGACGTACTTAGATCGACTTACCCCGGCGTCTTCATGGCGCTGAGTTGACTGCTGCCGTTTCCCTGTCGACTTTGTCTGCGCCTCTCGCAATGGTGGAGCACCAGAGTTGACAGGAGAGTGCTCGGGGATCGATTTATCGCATTTAGACTAGACAGGTGAAAACATCCACAGGCATTTCAGTATGAAACCACTGGGTGCCATTGGTGTAGCCTGGCATATTTGGTCTAAATTTTCCAAAGTGACCAGTGATTTTGGGTGCCCAACTTACACCACTTTAAAAGGGTCTGATTTTTCAGAAGATTTGGAGCACCTGCCCTCTAAAAAAGCAGCCCCCTTTCAGGTGTCTCAAGTTGTGCATCTCCAGATCTTGAGTCACTTTTGAAAATCTCCATCTCCATGGGAATCCCATGGAGATTCTATGGAACAAACATCATGGAGTGAGATCCTGGCACAGTGGCAAAGTTGAAGATTAAACCCCTTTCCATCTTCCCAGTGGTCTGTGTGAACTGAGAGTGAATATCACCCAACACGACTGTTTCACTAACGTACGCTGACACTACCGTTACCCCTCAGCATGGCCAATGCAGAGGCACAGATAACCATCATGTATTAAACAGCAAACCAGTCAGGAATTCAAGGTGCCCTAATATACAGGTGGGTCAGTTATGTATACCACTGCCTTCTAAGGGTAGAATCAGCCCACATAGGATTATAGTTATGTCTCTGTCAAGTAGCTGGTCCAAAAAGAGAATAAGGGAGTCCATTAGTCCGGATAAGTAAAAAATATTTTCCTTTAGTGGAAGAGGGTGAGGCCAGTGCTTTTGGAATGGAAGGTGATGTGTTCTAGTCCTCACCGCAATGCAGAGTGTGCAGTGTAGCTGAGGACACTCAGATCTGCATGAAGAATGCCTATGGACACAGATCACTGCCATGTGAGCATGCTTCATGCACAGACCAACATATCAATATTGTACCCACAGTGGATTTAGCTTCCCCAATATGCCAGGAGGCTGGGGAACATGTTCAGACCTAGCATCTGGTGGTTCCCAGAAGCAAGGAGGAAGTACCCAAATGCCTAAAAATCGGCCTTTAGAGAGACAGATGAGCATGCTCTAATTGTGGCAAAGCAAATTGATAGCATGCTGCGTCCAGCTCCATCTGATGATTCTGGGCCTAACTGTTAACTGGATCAGGTTTCAGCCCTTCCAGCTTTTTCTCATATTCTTGCCAGCACATTACGGCCAGCTGTTGGAAAGACAGACTGAGGTCTGGTCTGTGCTTAAAAGCTTTGCTGGCATAGCTTTGTCAGTTAGCAGTGTGAAGACTCAGCCCATGCTGGCAGAAGAGTTCTTTTAGTGGTATGGGCTTATCCCCAAACTAAATAAACTGCGTAGTTTCCAGCATAGACAATACTGAAGTCAAGTCTTTCCTTAAATGGCTTGTGTCAGGTAAGCAGGGATGTATTACACTTCTTAATGAGGTCTGGACCAACATTGTGATGCTTGTGTTGGGACTCTATGTGATGGAGACACCTTGAAAACTCAGGGCCTGCATCTGTGCTCAGTCCATCCTGTTTAAAGGCCAATACACTATTAATCTGAGAGGCAACACTTCTATTCCAATCCTTGTTCTCTCCCAAACAAAGGCTGCCAGTGAGGATTCTGGGCTGTGCAATATGGACCAATATGAACTGAGACCACCAAAATAATTTCATTTACAACCCAGCAAAAGATTTTGAAGTGGAGGGAGAAAAATGTGCATTAACCTATTGCGCTGATGCTGAATTGCTTTTGCTTCCTATTGAAATCTGCTCCTGAAGCATGTGCGCTCTGTTGCAGTGCTGAGGCATCACCAGTCTCCTGTAACTTCTTACAGACTTGCTGTGAACAGATACCAGCATTATGATTCTAGGCATGGCAGACAGGAAAGAAGAGAAGAGTTGCCTCTGATGCATAAATTACATCCAGCCAAAACTCTGCCCCAGCACAGACACAAATTCCAAATGGGAGTTGTGGTACATCTGTGGCTGACATTCAGATTCTTTGGTCAGCACGGTGCTCAGCCTACTACCTGCACGCAGGGTGACCAGATGTCCTGATTTTATAGGGATAGTCCCAATTCTGGGGTCTTCTTATACAGGCTCCTATTACCCCCCACTCCCTGTCCTGAGTCTGGTCACTCTACCTGTATGTGAAATCCATCCTGGACTTTATTTTCACTAAAGCTGGGTAGAAAAATTGAGAAGACGACAAGGACATGACAAACCAGTCTGTATTTCTGACGAGATGCAAAACTGAGGTCGATTCCTTGTGGTTATTACAGATCTCATGGTGCTTTACATAAGAATTTGACCTCCCTAAAATTTCCCACTGTAGTTCCATCTGAAGAATCAGGGCTTAAATTAAGCAGGAGCTGTCTGGAGTGGAGCTCTGGTAAATATTTTCAAATCTGTGGGGCAGAAGCCCTGAGCCCTAGCACACCCCACGGGACTGTAGCCCCAATGCCCACTGCGGGACTGAAACCCTGAGCTCCGATGTCCTCCACAGGGCTGAAGCTTCAAGCCCTGCCACCCGCCCCCCCACGGGGGGCTCTAGGAAATACTCTATGAGAATGTAAGCCCAGTGGTATGGGAGTGATTCATATATATAATCTATAAAGCATTTCCATCAGGGAGAGAGGGTCAGATTCCCATGGGGTGTCTGTGCAGTTGATCAGCACTGAGAAGACAGTGTAGTGCTAGGACTCTACCAGAATCCAGTTCTTTTTCAGTACACTCCTTTACCCAACAGCTGCAGGCATGGAGCAGGCTTATTCCTGGGCCTGTTCAGTAATCTGACTGGAGATCAGAGAACGTAAGAACATAAGAATGGCCGTACTGGGTCAGACCAAAGGTCCATCCAGCCCAGTATCCTGTCTGCCAACAGTAGCCAATGCCAGGTGCCCCAGAGTGAGTGAACCTAACAGGTAATGATCAAGTGATCTCTCTCCTGTCATCCATCTCCACCCTCTGACAAACAGAGGCTAGGGACACCATTCCTTATCCATCCTGGCTAATAGCCATTAATGGACATGAATTTGTCCAGTCCTCATTTTAAACCCTGTTTTAGTCATAACCTTCACAAGCTCCTCAGGCAAGGCATTCCAGAGGTTGACTGTGTGCTGTGTGAAGAACAACTTCCTTTTGTTTGTTTTAAATCTGCTGCCCAATAATTTCATTTGGTGGCCCCTAGTTCTTCTATTATGGGAACAAGTAAATAACGTTTCCTTATTCACTTGCTTCACACCACTCATGATTTTATATACCTCTATCATATCCCCCTCAGTCTCCTCTTTTCCAAGCTGAAAAATCCTAGCCTATTTAATCTCTCCTCAGATGGAACCTGTTCTGAGAAACCAGTCTGAAGCCTAGCTTTGGTTTCTTACTCCCTGAGTCAAATATTTGGTGGGAATATGACGAAGGCGGACAAAAGGAATGGGTAAAAGAGTGGCTTTTACAGCGCTCTCCTCAGGTAAGGGTGTTAGTGTGTGTGAAGACATAGATATAAAATAGAAAGCCAGGCTTAGCTAAAGGCAGACAGACTGTCTGAACCTGAATTCTGAGACCCACCAATATGGGGAGGTTCCGTTTGTCTACCCAATCATTATGGGCCTGATCCAAAGCCCATTGAAATGAATAAAAAGGCTCCTATTGACTTCTGTGGGTTGTGGATCAGGGTCGTGTAGCACACATAATTGTAGGCCCCTGAGTAATGCCTGAAGGCGGTAGATTGTGTGTGTTTGCAATTGGTACCATAGATGTTTGAGCCAGACTGCTGTTATGTCAATTCGTGGAACTAAAAGCAGGAGAAAAATAGGTCCAATTATTGCTATAACTTGCCCAAATGCTTCAATTGATTGCTCTAAATTTAGAGAGCGAAAGGCACCACGTACTGTTGCCAGGTTTGTTCTTCTGACAGGTACAGCATGTGCTCTCAATTCTTGTTTAATTCCCCTCCTAAAGACTAACTCAAACTGTGCTGAGTTGTGGGTGTGGTGGAAAGAGGAGGAGGAGAGTGATTCTTCTCCACAGGAAAACACAATTATCCAACTTCTTTAACTGCTCAAACAGATAACAAGTGAGTGAGCTTGCAGCGCTGCTCGCTAGCTCCAGATTAAAACAAAACACTCTCCATTATACATTCAGTAACAGATCCCTACTCCCAAACTCCCTGTGGCAGGAGGAAGCCAGGGAAAATAACCCTTTTATTTCCCCATGCTTTCCATACAGCAAGGTGCTTTTTTGTTTCTTTGAACGTAGAAGACAGAATCCCACGTATGAAGTTGTGCTGCACTAAATGGATTGTTACTAGAATATAAACTAGGGTCGCGGGGGGGGGGGGGGGATGCATGTGTGTTTGTGCATTCAAGCTCTTTGATGAGTGCCAATCATTCCAACAGTTTGTTCTCCACCTACGCACTGTCACACATGCACACAGGCATACACACGCTTCTAATCTGCTCATCTCCAGTGGTAAAAGACAAGCCAGTTGTAATTCTCGAAGCTCAAGATAAACCAAAGAGAGCATTTGTGTACACTTGTGTGTATGTCCACAAGTGCACTTAGCAATGGCAAGACACCACCCTTGTCAATGCGAGCTCAAGTATGCTTGTGTGCATGTTTGTGTGCAAGCACTCAGCAACATGGAAGCAATTTTCATCTAAATCTAACTGTATCAGAGAGCGTGCACATGCAAGAGACTGCTTTTGTAAATGAGAATGTTAGAGAGTTTGCTTGTGTTGTGGAGGGAGGATTTTATTTCATTTTCCTTTTTAATCGGGATTTTTCCAAGGGTATAAAAGTCTTCTGGGTGGTTCTTTCTTCAGCAACATGACAACCTTATTGTGGTGACGTTTCCAAACCCCACACCATGGCCGAGGCAGGGGAAAGGCTGGAGCAGTATCTTTGGCCAGGAAAGCTCCGTGCCTCGGGCACTGCAGAGCATGCTCCTGAGGAAAGGAGCTGTGGAAAGAGAGCTCCACCCCAGCAGAGCAGGAAAGGGGAGGAGAGGAGTCATCTTCTGGAGGAACACTGCCCTGCAACAGTAGGAAAAGCAGCGTTTACTGAGGTGGTCTGGTTGTGAGTCCCCCTCCTGTTTTTTCAGACATCAGCCAAGAGGTAGGGAGAGCTCTGTGAGAGGCACCAGAGGATCGCTTCCATCAGCCTTGAGACTCTGGGGTAGAGATTCTGGGGTATCCCTGCAGCGGGATAGGGATCCCACAATAGTGGAAGCGGGTCAAATATATTTTGTGGAAGGCAAAAAACCTGCAAACCTACTTTGGATGGGCAAAAACCTGCTCCAGACTGCAGTAGTTTGTGGGAAAACAAAAGGCAAGTTTAGCTACACCTGCTGTTTAAGCTGACCTTATTATCATTCACTTAGAAATACATTTTACACAGAGGCTCAAACTATCAAAAACCTAGTGCTGTGAGCAGCTTTTCTGTTAAATGTTTTTCAAAAGGCAATAATAATCCTGACATAAAAATAACTTGAACAATATGTTTCAAAGTTATAAAAAGGATGCTTAAGTGGTTTAAAAAAATCCAGGTTTTTTAAAGCAACTTTTTATAACCATAAAAAAAAAAACCCTGTACCTTTTAAGCAAAATCTTGGTGCAATTTGTTTTGACATTCCGTGTGATAGACATATGACATCAGTTTATCATAAACAGAGGTTAGTAATGTGAAAGAAGTTTCTTTTAAAAAAATAAAAGATTTTAATACTTAAATTTAAGCGAGCGAAAGAAAGATGATTTCTATAATAAGAGCGAAAGTATTTTACATGGTTTAAGCAAAACTTGTTTTATTCTTTTAGTTGTAAAACTTGTATCTGAATTCCATATATATATATATATATATATATATATAATAAAATATTTTAACCAACTTTTTATTTTTTAGTAGCATGAGCGAATCTGTCTCTCTTGCAGGATTTGCAGGATCTAAGGTTTTTGCAGGCAAAAGTGGGATAAAAATGCAAGAAATAATGCAGGAGCAGGTGGGACTGTATCTTCTAAAAAAAATGTTCACTCTCAATTTAAGATTTGCCACCACAATCCTGGGTAAATTGTTCCACTGGCTAATTACCCTCAATGGTATAAATCTGTGCCTTATATCTAGTCTGAATTTGTCAAGCTTCAACTGCCAGTCACTGAATCTTCTTGTATCTTTGTCTGCTAGATTATAGAGCCATCTACTATCAAATTTCTCTTTTCCATGTAGGGACTTTTAGACTGTGATAAAGTCACCCTTTAACCTTCTCTTTGATAAGCTAAATGGGTTGAACTCGCTAAGTCTCTCACCATAAGGTATGCTTTCCAATCCTTTAATCATTTAATCAATCAGGCTCTTCTCTAAAACCTGTCCAGTTTTTCAAAATCCTTCTTGAATTGTGGACACCAGAACTGGACACAGTATGCCAGTAACATTAGCAACAGTGTCATATACAGAGGAAATATAAGCTCTCTGCTTCTACTTGAATTTCCCTGGTTTATATATCCAGGGATTGAATGAGTCCTCTTGGAAACAACATCACACTGGGAGCTCCTGTTCAGCTGATTATCCACCATAGCCCCCAAGATCTTTTTCAGAGTCATTGGTTCCCAGGATACAGTCCCCATCCTATAAGCATGACCACATTCTTTGTTCCTAGATGTGTGACCTTACAGGGAAAATGATGAAGGGAGTCCGCTCGCCCCTTGAGATACTAGCCTCCATTAAAAGCCAACACACAAGGCAATAAGTAAAATAAATAAAGGACTCATGCACACAAAGAAAGGCAAGTGGAGGTCCATTCTCTGTTGTCAAACCTGTGCCCGCTTGTTGCTCTCTCAGGATGCCTGTGTGTCTAGGCAACTAATCAAAGGCCACCTGTCTCTTTCCCACTCACCTTTTACCTTCTCTGTGGTGCCACAAGCACCCTGTGACTCCCACACATACACACACACCACCCCAATTCACTGTTTAAAGCCAGAAGGGCTCCTTCCTATACAATTTGGGAAGTTATCCTAAGCAGGACGCATACCTTACTTCCTGTTCTTCTGAGAGTCCCCTTGTGGAAATGGGTAATACCACCATTGATAAACTCTCGCTCCAACTCTACAACTCCAATACCCATGCCATAGGTTTAATAATGGTGGTTTGAACTAGAATTCAAGATAACAATCACTGAACAAAGAAGCATGATTTGCTTTTGAGTTTTGTTACCCATGGATAAATACCACATCCTGAATTCTCCATTGCACTAAGACCACTTCACACCAATGTGGCAGAAAATTATGCCCAATTTCCAGCCCATTTAGACTGCCTTTCCATTGCCCAGGTAGTGAAAAGAGGCTGTAACACAAGTGAAAATCATGTCCTGTGGGTCTTTCCTATGCTCCTGTTTCATGTCTCTTTCTCTGGAGGGATAGATAAAGGTTCAGCTTAAGCTTCAGGATAACACT
Source organism: Dermatemys mawii (assembly GCA_007922305.1). Lineage (NCBI taxonomy): Eukaryota > Metazoa > Chordata > Testudines > Dermatemydidae > Dermatemys > Dermatemys mawii. Next base: position 4,463,366 of record ML677332.1, on the reverse strand, counting down.
GCTGACAGGATGCATTCACCAGCCTGTGGCAATGGCTTAAAGCTGCAATTTAGCCAATCAGCTATAAGGCCAATTCTTTATATTATTAGCATCCCTTGCTGCATTTATTCAGGGCCCAATGTGTTCCGTGATCCCACTGCTGCAGAACTTGCTGTAGAATCCACCCCCTGCTGAGAAATTGTGCTCCAGAATCTAAACTTCTATTTAAATAAACATAACTATGTTTCTTATGGTATTAGATAAAGGAATAAAGTATAAGCTCATGCCTGAATCTGCAGATAGGCTGAAACAATAGCTCTGAGAGAGGTGAAATGATTTCATTCATCTCAAAGGGGGTATTAACTCTGAAATCAAAAAAATAATAACCTGTCACCACTGCTAAAGAAACTCACTGCTGATTATTTTTAGCAGAAATATTCTACTTGTCTATTTATCTCACAATCCCTAAATCCTTTCCACACCTCCGTAGGTGCCAAAAGCCACAATTGCTTCCAATCCACCTGCCAAAAGCTCCAGCATCACCTCTGACAACTGACAGGATGCAGTAAGGCACTGACAGTAGAAAAGTTTGCCGCAAATTCAAAACCCGAAAATATGAGGATAGCATAAATGAAATTGAATTTAACATTACAGTAAATAACACAAGAGCTGCTATCCTGTACTACCATTTTCATTTTTAATTAATTAAAATCCTCCTTTTTAAAGTGTACATGATGCTGATGCAGAGCTTCCAATCTGCAGCGCCACAGAGAGTGCAGCAGAATCCAGAATGCTGGCTATCGAATTCACAATGTCTTTTGTAGATTTAAAGCGACAGGGTGCCACAAACTCCATCTCCCCACCATGTTTGGAGGACTGTAAATTAGCAGCTCATAGAGTAACTCAGCTCTAGAGGATATAAACTAAACACGCAACATACAGGCTGGGATGTTCAAAACTGACTAAGCAGTTTAGCCACTCCACTCACGTTAATTTCAGTTGGGGTTGTGTGGCTCAATTCCCTTGTTGGCATTGAAAATCAGAACCACAAGTTGCAAATTTGTATTGTCAGTAGTGGTTACTGATTTATGGACATTGGAATTGTCCTCTTGCTGACAAATATGAAGTAACTCCATTGAAGGTAATGAGCCAGGTCCCCATCTGCCATAACACCACTGACTTCAACAGAATTACTTCTAATTTGCACGAGGGTAAGTAAGAGAAGAATCTGGCCCACTGTGTCCACACATCAATGGATGCTACCAAACATACAGATGGATGATCCAGCTCAAATCAGTTACACTGGCACAAAAGTGGAGTGAAATCAAAATCAGGCCCTATGTCTATTGTACAGGTTTAAGACATTATACACTGTTGTTGCTTCAACCTGAAAGGAACGTTCCAAACTTGACAGAGGTGGACCCGTGCAAGAAGCACAGCTCTCGGATTTATCCACAACATGAAAGTATAAGAACACCAAGTGCCTACTCTACAGACAACCCATCCGCATCTGCTTAGCAGTCTACCTACAATCCGGTCCCTTTGATGGGGCAATGCATGCTCACATTATACATTTACTGCAGCTTCATGCTGCACCACGCCTGCTCATGTGTCATCTCCACAGCGGCAGTTCTGTTAATTGAGACCAGCTGCTTCAATTCCAAATTATTCTCTCCAGAAATATTGATAGTATTACGCTATGATTAGAAAGCACTTTACCAAATGCCTCTCAATTCTGCAAAGCTCAGATGAGGAGCAGCTGTGGAGAGAAGGGACAGTTCCCTGAATGTACAAAACACACACACACAAAAGCGCTAGCTGAAAAAATACTGGAGAGAGAACAGCGCTAAGAAGCAGATACAGACAGAAAAACAATGGCAGTCCTCTGCACGAGAGAACAGTGTGTTGTATGGGCTACTGGTGCTTATTTTAGATGCTGAAGGGCAGACTTCTTCCTTATGCTCTAGGGTAAATGGCCACAGTTCTGCATCCTCAATGCTGCAGGAGGAAATGTTTGTCAAATCCATTCCAGAGGTAGATTAAGGCAGGTTTCATGGACCTGGGCCCTGGTTTGGGAATGTCTGTGGAAAGTGCAACATTTGGATCCATTCACTGTGGTGAGTGGCCCATTAGCAGGGAGAGCTATGGTCTGCCATTGGTAGGGTGACCAGACAGCAACTGTGAAAAAATGGGACAGGAGTGGGGGGTAATAGGCGCCTATATAAGAAAAAGTCCCCCAAAACCGGACTGTCCCTTTAAACATCTGATCACTCCAGCCATTGGGAGTGAGACGCTAGAGGGAACATTTGCAGGGTGGGACTGCCAGTAAACAGCCACACACTATCTGGCCCTGCTCTCAGCTTCTTCCCTGTGGCTGGTGTCTCTGCCCTGTAGGCTCTCAGCCAGCTGGCTGGCAGCAGCTGCTCTGCGATGCTGTAGTATGAATTGGGAGTAACTGAATTCCTATCTCCTGAGTTCTTCCCCTGAAGAACTGAGGATTGAAATAGCTAATAGTCCTCTCCAACTGAACTTAAGAGAACCAAAGCCTCATCTCTGACTGTCAGACATAGAGCAACCCTGAAAAGACATTTGGTCACTACATTTATGTAATAGACAAGATATCCACTCCACTTCCATATGCTATAGTAGCCTATTGAGTATGCAGCGGAGAGCCCTAGTAAGAGAAGGCTCTGTGGGCAGTGGTGGGAAAGGTTCAGCAGAAAATCACAATGCAGGGAAGAATTTTGCAGAATCGCAGAGGGAACGTGGCACTCTTCAGCACTCAACCCTGGAAACAAGGGCCACCGATGCATTAGTCCAGTTTAACTATAACTCGAGTAACACAGCCGTGAATCAGCTCAAAGCAAAGGGATCACTGTGCAATGCTAGAAGTTCTGCTTTGCCCCCATTCCCCGCAATGAAAAATCAATGAGATAAATAACATCTTTGATACAAGACACTGCACATTAAAAGGGTCTCACAGTTAACATAAAACTCATGTTAAACAAATTCCTTACCTATGTCACTAATTAATCAAAGTATTAAAAGTCTAGTTTAATGTTTGCCAGGTATGCAATTTGTTCACTTTTTCATTTTACTCTTCTTAGACAATGAAACTAACCTGGGCAGTTGCCGTTTAAGTTCTAGTTTTGTTGCCAGTCTCTCAGTTCCTGGATTTTGTGGACTATCACATGGCCATTTGAGGTCCTAACGTTGCAGGTGGTTGAGGACAATATATAATTGAAATTCCAAAAAACAAAGGCTGAAAATATTTCCATTCATGTGAAGTTATGCTGACCTCCTTTTTCATTCAATCTAAAGTTTGGACCTAAAATTAGCAGTGTGTTGCTTCAATCCCCAATTTTCATTTCATTCCCAGTGAGGTTGTTGTACCTACTAGTACTGGAAAATAGCTACTATACAAAAGCACACATACAATGAAACTCCCACAGCAACAACAGTGAAAAGATGTATGTGTCTTATATGGTCACCAATGGACCACAGACTGCACATACGCTGGCCAAATTCACTGCTGGTTTAAACCAGGGCAATTCTGTTGACTCCAAAGGAGTTGCACTCTTTTGTGGATTTGGCCCTGCTGTTCATCAAATCAGATAAACAAAACAGCAGGTTTCTTTTCTTTTTTGAATCCAAGATTGCTTCATGGTGTTCAAGGAGCTGGCTATTATTAGCTTGAGTGCAATTCATTACATAAGTTCTCCTGGGAATTAAACTCATTGGGCTAGACCCTTAGATGGTTTAAAATGTCCTGCCTCCATTGACCTCAATGGAACTATATCAATTTACACCGGGTGAGGATCTGGCGCATTCGATCAGAGAGCAGAATGAAACCATACCACAGAACAGCAGTAAGAACTCACATAACAGAATAGATGTCCTCACCAATCTCTGAGTGTAACAGGCATCACGCACCATCTGGTGGAACTTAGAACCTCATTCAACACATGCATCTGCCATGGCACAGCAGTACCAGCACTGAGGCTGGCTGTTAATTTTGCTCTTAATTAAAGCACATGCATACACCTTCTCTTTAATTCCAGATGCCTCCACCCCTGAATTATTATTATTATTATGCACAGCATAATCCTAGAACTGGCAGGGATGTTCGTTAAACATAATTAAAGATATTAATTTTGCATGGAACAGAAGCCACAGAGCCAAGAACTATACTTCCCCCCCTCAAATCTCCCATTAGAAAATTACCTTCATTAGCACCGACTCGCTGAGCTTCTCTCTGTTGACAATTTTTATGGCGACCTTTTGACATGTTACACAGTGAACCCCCAACTTCACGAGCCCTGCAGGAGAAACAGAGAGATAGAGAGAGAAAGATGGTTAGAGACATCTAAGCTTTTTGCTGGTAGCATCTTACGTGGCAGTTTGGCTATTTGTATGCAGATGTTTTTCCATTAGCCCTTTCACTCACAGGGAAAAAAAACCTGTGAATAATGAATAAACTGTAGAAGATCTCCCAGCACTAGGCGTTAACCCACGTCTACACTAGGAATGCTTTGAAAGTACAGCTATATCAGTATACTATACTGGCAAAGCACTTCTAATGCAGATGTAGCTTATACCAGTAAAACTGAGCTTCTTGCAGTATTGCTTATTCCAGCCCCCACTAAGAGAAATGATCTATCCTGGCTCAAGAACAGTTCTTCCCGTATAACTGTCTACAGAGGGTTTTTTTTGCCAGCACAGCTATATCGGTCAGGGATCATACCTCTTCACTGATTAACGTAGCTGTGCTGGCAAAATTCCACAGTGCAGACCTGGACTAAGATCACTTCCAGCTTCTCCCAGTGCTGCCACAATTAATGGGGCTGTCATCTTTCTAGTTCGGTCTCTCCTGCTGGACAAAAATGGACATTGCATCACAATGTCATCACAGCACGCAAAAGCATCAACGTGTTCTGATGCAATGTTGCAACCCAATGATGGTTTCCTGACCCAAAATAATTTTCAGGGAAGTTATATGGTCATACATGCAACAGAACGAGGAAATCCCAATCTGACCATTTATCTAGATGATACCACAACATTTGGGACAGAGACAAACCTAAAAAAATAAAAATGAAACCAACCAGTAACTGGCACAAGTGGTATCAATAGCTATTACAGACTATAGGTCAAATTCCTCTCTCATTTACAACGGTTCAAATCTGGAGCAACTCCAATGAGATCATTCAGTTTATACTAGTGTCAGACTAGCATTTCTCCCTTTACCTCTCAACTTCCCTTCCATAAAGTACGGTTCTGCTCTGAAAGCAGCATAAAAAGGACACCTCCTTACTCAACAGATCTACTTTCTGTGTGTATTCAGTCAGATCTGCTTGTCTTAGTGACTAAAATAAGTTTTAACTGCTTTTTACTCCCATCAGCACTGCAGAGCCAACACAGCTGCAGGAAAGTATGCTGGATTCTATTACTACTTGTGCATCATCAACAGAATTGTCTATTAAGTTTGAATCAGTGAGACCTGTGCAACCCATGGCACTGCACAGGGGGTCACCAAGGGCCAGTTTGGCTTGTAAAGCCTTTATTATTGCTGATGATGCACAAAAATGGAAAGAATCTTGCTTAATTCTCAGAGCCCACACTGAGGTTTAGCGTTAGGAGGAAAAAATCCATCTTTTTAACTTATATGCTGAATATAGTGAACATAAGAATGGCCGTACTGGGTCAGACCAAAGGTCCGTCTAGCCCAGTATCCTGTCTACCGACAGTGGCCAATGCCAGGTGCCCCAGAGGGAGTGAACCTAACAGGTAATGATCAAGTGATCTCTCTCCTGCCATCCATCACCCTCCTCTGACAAACAGAGGCTAGGGACACCATTCCTTACCCAGCCTGGCTAATAGCCATTAATGGACTTAGCCTCCATGAATTTATCCAGTTCTCTTTTAAACCCTGTTTTAGTCCTAGCCTTCACAGCCTCCTCAGGCAAGGAGTTCCACAGGTTGACTGTGCGTTGTGTGAAGAAGAACTTCCTTTTATTTGTTTTAAACCTGCTGCCCACTAATTTCAATGGGTGGCCCCTAGTTCTGCTATTATGGGAACAAGTAAATAACTTTTCCTTATTCACTTTCTCCACACCACTCATAATTTTATATACCTCTATCATATCCCCCCTTAGTCTCCTCTTTTCCAAGCTAAAAAGTCCTAGCCTCTTTAATCTCTCCTCATATGGGACCCGTTCCAATCCCCTAATCATTTCAGTTCCCCTTCTTTGAACCTTTTCTAATGCCAGTATATCCTTTTTGAGATGAGGAGACCACATTTGTACACAGTGTTCAAGATGTGGGTGCACCATGGATTTGTATAAGGGCAATAAGATATTCTCCATCTTATTTTCTATCCCTTTGTTAATGATTCCTAACATCCTGTTTGCTTTTTTGACTGCCGCTGCACACTGCATGGACCTCTTCAGAGAACTATCCACGATGACTCCAAGATCTTTTTCCTGATTAGTTGTAGCTAAATTAGCCCCCATCATATTGTACGTATAGTTGGGGTTATTTTTTCCAAAGTGCATTACTTTACATTTATCCACATTAAATTTCATTTGCTATTTTGTTGCCCAATCACTTAGTTTTGTGAGATCTTTTTGAAGTTCTTCACAGTCTGCTTGGGTCTTAACTATTTTGAGCAGTTTAGTATCATCTGCAAACTTTGCCACCTCACTGTTTACCCCTTCCTCCAAATCACTGATGAATAAGTTGAATAGGATTGGTCCTAGGACTGACCCTTGGGGAACACCACTAGTTACCCCTCTCCATTCTGAAAATTTACCATTTATTCCTACCCTTTGTTCCCTGTCTTTTAACCAGTTCTCAATCCATTAAAGGATCTTCCCTCTTATCCCATGGCAACTTAATTTACGTAAGAGCTTTTGGTGAGGGACCTTGTCAAAGGCTTTCTGGAAATCTAAATACACTACATCCACTGGATTCCTCTTGTCCACATGTTTGTTGACCCCTTCAAAGAACTCTAATAGATTAGTAAGACATGATTTCCCTTTACAGAAACCATGCTGACTTTTGCCCAACAATTTATGTTCTTCTATGCGCCTGACAATTTTATTCTTTACTATTGTTTCAACTAATTTGCCCGGTACGGATGTTAGACTTAGTGGTCTGTAGTTACTGGGATCACCTCTAGAGCCCTCTTTAAATATTGGAGTTACATTAGCTATCTTCCAGTCATTGGGTACAGAAGCTGATTTAAAGGACAGGTTACAAACCCTAGTCAATAGTTCCGCAATTTCACATTTGAGTTCTTTCAGAACTCTTGGGTGAATGCCATCTGGTCCCGGTGACTTGTTACAGTTAAGTTTATCAGTTAGTTCCAAGACCTCCTCTAGTGACACTTCAGTCTGTGACAATTCCTCATATTTGTCACCTACAAAAGACGGCTCAGGTTTGGGAATCTCCCTAACGTCCTCGGCCGTGAAGACCGAAGCAAATAATTCATTTAGTTTCTCCGCAATGACTTTATCATCTTTAAGTGCTCCTTTTGTATCTCTATCATCCAGGGGCCTCACTGGTTGTTTAGCAGGCTTCCTGCTTCTGACGTATTTAAAAATATTTTATTATTACCTCTTGAGTTTCTGGCTAGCTGTTCTTCAAATTCCATTTTGGCTTTTCTTATTACATTTTTACACTTAATTTGGCAGTGTTTATGCTCCTCTCTAGTTACCTCAGTAGGATTTGACTTCCACTTTTTAAAAGATGCCTTTTTATCCCTCACTGTTTCTTTTACATGGTTTTTAAGCCACGGTGGCTCTTTTTTAGTTCTTTGACTGTTTTTTAATTTGGGGTATACATTTAAGTTGGGCCTCTATTATGGTTTCTTTGAAAAGTGTCCATGCAGCTTGCAGGGACTTCACTTTAGTGGATTTGGATCCTTGAGAGACAATGAACATGAGCTGGTCTTTTCACAGAGTATTCATGGCAAACCACACATCCGGATGGACCCATATTAGTCTATGTCTCAGAAAGATCTGGCCCCAGTGGAGTGAATGGGGGTTCCACCACTAAATCTCATAGTTGTCCTCAGATGTAAGTCTACTTTTTATATCACTGTAAATCATAATTTGGGAACTGTGAAAATACCCTTATTTATACCCAGGAAATGAAGCCCACCCACCTTTCTAACTCTCTCCCTCTTCCACACTCTGCTCCAGGTTCATTGGAACTTTCTCTTCACACACCACACACCCCATGTTCAAACTCAGCTGGTCAAGTGCTGACACAGCACAAAGCACTTTTGCTTTTCAGCCAGAACATAAACGAGTCATAGAAACTATGAGCTCAGCAATGCCAGACCTATTTGAGATTAGATCCAGCCACTACCGGCCCACTGCCTTGGGCAGCTCCCAGCACCCAGCTGTGCTAGGACCAGACCACATGCCCACATCTAAATCCAGTCTACTCAATAAATGAATAGCATTGCTGTTGCCACATTCACCTCTCCCAGCAGCTGCAATGCTACCGCTGCTGCTCTTTTTTGGCTCCACTCCTTTGCCTGGACAGCGACTTGTTGGCACTACTCACTTGTGGTTATGTACAGATTTACTCTGTGTCCATTGCTTTCCCTTGGCTTTCAATGTGAGGCAGAGCTCTGAATGTCTTTTACAAAAAAAGTGCATCACGTTTGCATCATCCCTAACTCTTCTCCCTACCCCCTATACTAAAATACTCTGGCTTAACTTCCAGTTGTTTTCTCTGTAGCTGGATTACCAGCAGCCCCCCGGTTGCAATGGCACAACACTGCATGGTTGCACCATGCAGAACACTGCCTGTGAGAGGGCAGTGAAGGTGACAAAAGACTAACCTAAAGCAGCAGTGTGCTCCCCTAAGGGACTATACTGAATTGCTGGTAGATTAGATTGCAGGATCTGAATTTAAATGTGTTCACAATTAAAGATGAGGTGGAGATCACTTATCTGTAACTGGAAGTTCTTGGAGAAGTGACTTCCCTATCTGCATCCTACACATGGGTAAAGGTGTGACACACATCCAAGTCTGGAGATTCTTAGTAACCCGTGTCCGTTGGCCCACGTGCACAGTTGCTCTCTTTGTTCTCCAGACAGAGGGCATAAGAGCTCGTACAAGCTGACACCTCTCCATTTTCTCTTCTTACTATGAATCAGATAAGATCTGAAGCAGAGGGGCAGGTAACGGAATACAAATAGGAACCACGCATCTCAAGAACTTCCAGTTACAGGTAAGTAACCTCCATTTCTTCTCTGAGTGTTTGTCCCCATGTGTATCCCACATGTGGGTGACTGATAAAGCAGTGTCCAGACTGGAGGTGGGTGGGAGGGTGCAAGGATGCAGTCAGTAAAGATGCCTCGAAGAACTGCAGTCCCTCATATCTGCAGAAGAGGCCTGAACTGGCACATAATATTTTGTGAATGTGTGAATGGAGCTCCAGGTAGCTGCTCTACACATGTCCAGTATTGGTACCTCCTGGAGAAATGCTGTGGAGGTATCTTGTGTTCTCCTTTTTGGGGAGGGATATGTGCTAATTGTTAGCACAGAATGATGCAAGCAGAAATCCATTTAGAGATTCTCTGAGAAGAATCTTGTCCTCATGAACTTTCTGCTATAGTGACAAATAATTTGGGTGATTTTCTGATTGGTTTGGCCCTTTTCAGGTAGAATGCCAGGGCTTGTCTGACATCCAGAGAATAAATTTCTCTCTCATCAACAGATGCATGGGGTTTTGGGAAGAAAACCAGTAAATGAATAGGTTGGTTGATATGCAATTCAGAAGTTACTTTAGGGAGTAACTTTAGGATGATGGCCAAGAGAGTCTTTCTCCTTTTGAAAAATGGTGTATGGTGGGTCAGCATCTTGCTCACCATTCTAGCCAAAGTAATAGCAACTGAAAATGCAACCTTCATGGAAAGGTGGGACAGAGAGGATATAGCCAAAAGTTCAAATGGTGGTCTGGTACCTATTGACAGGATGAGTCTGAGGTCAGATTTGCCACTGGCAGGAAGGATCTGACTGGCCTTTCAAGAATCTAACCATTGTTGGGTGAGCGAAAATGGAATGCCTGTGTACTGACCCTGACTACTGTGAGATGGACCCATAGTGAGCTAATGGAAACACCTGAATTCTTCAATGGTAGAAGATAATTTAAAACAGCTAAGATATCTTCAGGTTCTGAGGAAGACAGATTGTGTTTTGCCTGGGCAGAGAAGCATCTCCATTTAGCTAGGTAGCAGTTCCAAGTGGAACCTTTCCTTCACAACTGTTTTAGTTTTGATGCCTATTCAAAAACCAGGCTGTGAGATGATTTGGGTCCAGACTAGGGTGTCTGATTTTGCTGTTCTCTTGAACAAGATGATCCAGGAAGAGGCGGATCCTGAGAGGAGGATGGGCTGACATTCTCAAAAGTCTGGGAACCAGTACAGAACTGTGTGAACCAGTCCAGTGCTATGGGAATGGAATTGCCTTGTTTTAATGGAATTTTCTCATGTCCTGTGATAGCAAAAAGATGGAAGGGAGGGAAGGCATATCTGAGTCCGTCTGTCCATGATGACAAGAGAGCATCATCCTAGGAGTTGTGGTCCACAGCAGCACAGGGGAAGTTTCCTGTTCATTTAGGATGCAAAGAGATCCCACTGAGGTATTCCCCACGGAGTGAATATCTCACACAGGACAGAGTTGTGTATTTCCCACTCATGGTCTGCAGAGGAGTGCCTGCTGAAGTTGTCTGCTTGAAGGGGGGTCTTCATTATTTAGGAGTTGGAACCAATGATGATACTGAATGATCTTTTTTATTTCATGCTTTACCCTTGTGCCGGGGGTTCTCAAGTGATACTGAGCCCTTACATTCTGCTTATGAAAGCTCAGAGCAGGACAAATTCAGGGAGGGAATCTCTTCTTTTAGAAGCACAGCTGGAGGGGGATCCGTCCCAATGATCCCTTGGTTTTAGCAGTTCTAGGCTCCACTCTTAAGCTTGTGCCTGGAGGCTGATTTATCAGGGGGTCTTCCTGGCCCAAATCAGAGTCAGGTCTCACTGTCTTCTCTATAAGGTGTTTCCTCAGACTGAAGCTCACAAGCTGGGTGTGTTTGCAGGGGAAATGAATGGCAAATGCTGCACTTTGCTGAGATATGTGTTCACAGTGAAAGAAGAGGCAGCACTGGTATTTGTCACTCACCAAGAAGGAGCAAGGACAAGAGATGTAATCTTGAGCCCCAGGACCCTGGGCGCAGTCCCAGTCTGTGGGGAGGGACTCCCTGAAAGGGGAGAAACTAAGATAAACTAACTGTAAACAGCTTTCACTAGACCAGGGGTAGGCAACCTACGGCACAGGTGCCGAAGGCGACACATGAGCTGATTTTCAGTGGCACTCACACTGCCCGTGTCCTGGCCATCATTCTGGGGGCTCTGCATTTTAATTTAATTTTAAATGAAGCTTCTTTAAACATTTAAAAAACCTTATTTACTTTACATACAACAGTAGTTTAGTTCTATATTATAGACTTATAGAAAGAGACCTTCTAAAAACATTAAAATGTATTACTGGCACGCAAAACCTTAAATTAGAGTGAATAAATGAAGACTCGGCACACCACTTCTGAAAGGTTGCCGACCCCTGCACTAGACTAAATATTAAAGCTATTTATAATATATATTTACAGGCTGATAAGAAAGAAGCGGGAGACATCTGTGAACACAGAGGACTTTGACTCAGGCCAGCAGCAATAAGAAGACACAGAGTCATCAGCCTGCATTGCCTCTTATACCCTTGGTCTGGAGCCCAATGAGTGCAAGTGCACATACATGGGGCAACAGACACTGCTTGCTAAGAATCTCCAGACGCTGGCACATGGCACACGTGTGTACTCACATGGAATACACATAGGGACTGGCACTCAAATAAAAATGTTCCTTTCTGGTCTATATTACCTTGCACCTTCTGGTCTATAAATTAAATTTCCCCTGTCCTCAGCCACATATCCTGACAAGACAAAACTGGGCCTTTAATCATAAATATGAGATGACATCATATTAGATAGGCAGGTTTCCCTGGCAATGAGATAAGTGGTACCTAGACTCAGGGCTCATCAGTGTCTCTTTGTCCAGTGCCTCTCCCTGGCCATGGATGTGTCAGACAAAGTCGAAAGCTCAGGCTTAACCATCGCATCTACTCTGTTAATAAATGTTAAACACTGAGAAACACTACATGCCTTGTAGAAACCAGACAATGAGCCTGATTGTACTTTCACACTTGTTTCACAGTGGGTTAATGTCACTGACTTAAAGGAATTTCTCAAGATTTACATTGGCATAACAGAGAACAGAATTAGGCCTTACATACTTGAGATCCCTGGAATTTCACTCTCCCTCCAAGCCAAATTTAAAAGATACAAATAAAGGAAGGTTGTCCTAGTGCTGCTTGTCTTGTGCCCAACCTGCAGGTAGAAAAAGGATGACATTCTCAAGGGCTCTCAATCCACAACCTTTCTCCAGCCCCAAATTCACTTAACTGTGTATATTTGAAAAAGAAAAATTAAACCTTTCCTTCTGATTTTTGTTTGCCAATGTCACACGATGGCTACAAGCATGTATGTGTGTGTATGTGTGTGTGTGTGCGCGCGTGCGTGTGGCGCCTGCTAGTGGCTAGTCCACATAAAGGATAAGAGTCTACTACTGCTAGTAGTTCAGCAAATTGTTCTTTTAGTTCAAGCAGCAAAGGCTCATGCTTTGGAGCTGAAAAGTCCTGGCTACTATCCTTCCTGATAACCCATAGTGGGGAGTTGTTAAATAGAGATGGCTTGTAAGGGGATTTCAACACCTGTGTGCCTGTGCACCTCAGATGGTTAGGATGAGCTTCTTCTGCCACAGAGAGTGTGTATGTGCTAGGTGTGTTATGTTTTCCTCTAGTGATTAGTCTAGAGGATGAGAACCTAATAATGCAAATTAACTGAAGGAGTTACTCCTGTAGCTGAAGTGATAGAGACTTGTGATTTGGAGCAGAGGATCCAAGGGTCTAGCCTTCCTAATAGGCCATGGCAGAGGCATTATAAAAGCCCTGCCTGGATTGGTTCCTGTTCAATTCCTATTTTACAGTAAAATTAGCTCAGAGGTTCTCAAACTGGGGATCAGGACCCCTCAGGGGGTCGCGAGGTTATTACATGGGAGGGTTGTCAGCTGTCAGCCTCCACCACAAACCCCGCTTTGCCTGCAGCATTTATAATGGTGTTAAATATATAAACAGGTGTTTTTACTTTATACAGGGGTGTCGCACTCAGAGGCTTGCTATGTGAAAGAGATCACCAGTACAAGAACTTGAGAACCACTGAATTAGCTAGTTCTTAGGACCCCGAGTTAACGGAGTTAATTAATTAAAAGTAAGTTTGTACAACACTTTGGAGGTGCAGGCTGTTCCATGCATTCTGGCCAGCCACTGGTGTAGCTGCATCAGTGCAATCCCTAAAGTAGACCAGACCCAGGATTTAAACAGGGGCAAGGTACACCTGTGCAAATTGTGCCTTTGCCAGTCTATTTTTAGGGTTTGAGCAGTGCAACTATACCAGTGACAGAAACCCCCAGTGTAGACAAGTAATCAGTGTTTTATTACATAGCTCCTGTGGAGACAGAGATCACTGTGGGAATCAAGCAAAGTGCAAAGAAAAGATTTATATAACAGCTCTTCTGACCATCCCACCCCCAGACTTTGCTCCCTCCTTTTTCACCACCAAAGGGACTTCCACTTTCTATCCCTGGGTGCCCTGGAGTTCTAGTGTATCAACATCCAGGGTCTACAAAATGGGCTGCTACGGATGAGGATATGATATGCAGACATTGGACAATTTGTCAGGCTTCCTCTGGCCTCAGCTTCACCAGGAATGAAGCCTTCTAATTTCAGGGTGGGAGCAGAAGGAAGGGAGTGGGGGGAGCTATCATCTTCTTTTCATTTATAATTAAAAGCCATAAACTGAAAATTCATGAGCACGTTGCTGTTTTCCACCAAACAGCAAGAAAGAAACCCACTGACAATACAAGGGAAAGGCTGACAGGAGAACAAGAAGAGTGAGGTGGAAATATCTTTGCTCTTCATATCCTAATGCTCCAGTGTCCTGCTAACAAACCTATGGCTAAATCTTAAGCCTAGGGGTGAACTTGAGCTGCTAGCTGGAGTTAAAAGCCGAGCTACTATATCTTCTCTGCTATTCTAACCTGAGTTAGCTGACCCAAATTAAGAACACACTTTCTTTTTCAATGTATGCAAACCCATCCATATGGGACTTAGTGTAGTCGGCTGTCCCTTTACTATTCAATCCAGGGCAGGACTTAAGGACAACTTAGGCCTGAGTGCCCACTTCTTTGCACTTTACATGGTCATTTATATCAGTACAGAGTATAAACCCTCACTAGTTCAGAATGGTGATTTCTGCACAGGTGTAAATGATGACACAAGGCACATGGCAATGGAAAATAAACTCCCCCTGTGTAATGTGTTTACCTAGGAGCTAGTGAACCAGAGAAAAGCACGAGGTCTTTCTGTGGCCATTAGCTCCACTTCTGTCTACTGTGAGACACTCTCCAGGAGTACTAGGGCAGTTATTTTTTTAGTCCTATCCAAACAGCCTCTCCTAAGAATGCCAACAAGAGGCAAATTATCCTTTGGGAAAGTGTCAAGTAAACATCATGAATGAAGAAGTAACATTGTCCTTTAAATATGGTACATTCTGGGTTGACGCGCATGAGGTCTCCCGCCCTTCTAGTGTTATAGGAAACTTCATGTGTGTTTCATGGTTCTGATTTTTTGAAAAACAATTATGTAAATGATTGTACTATAAATATAACTAGCAATTTAGTTAAATGTGCCCCACTAACTAGGGGAGATGTGGTCAGATCTCTGTGAACAGAAAATGAATCAATGCTGTATTTGTAAATACTGATAATTGTCTGCAATAGGAAGACTACTGGGTCTTGAATTGCTGAAAAGATTTTAAATAATATGATTCAAAAAGATTGCCTATAAAATGAACACCGCATACTCTCCATTTCTTGGAATCTACGTTGCTGTGAGAATGGGGTACCGAAGAACAATTCCCATTTAGGAGCCAATTCAGGGAGCTGTTTTAGAAGCCTGCTCAATGTTGTGTCTGCCCAATTTATTTTTAATATTTTTTCTTATTGTTGGGAAGTGCCTCAGCCTATACAAGGCATTATTGCACCTTTTAAGTCTCTGGTCAAGATAATCAGCTAATGTAAATGAGCATAGCTTCAACAAAGTCAGTAAAGAAGTGCCCATTTACATCAACAAAGATTCCATATGTGCATATTTGTTTTTAATATCACTTAATTTTTTCAGAGCTTTTGGACAGTTTGGTTTATTTAGATTGGCGCCATTACATCCAGTACCAAGTTAATGGAGAAGAAAGAGACACTTTAAAATATAGCCATATACTCCTTTAAGTGCAAGCACTGTTAAAATTAATAAGTTTATTATTGGCTGCCAGTAACCATCTCTCTAATGGCAACTAAGTGGGTAAAAATGCTTTTTTGTGCTAGATAATTTCTGGCATATAAACCAGCACAAATGCTGCCCAGTATATTCAGAGAAGCAATACATAAGCAACTTTTAAGTTCCTGGAAACTCTAAATGAAACACCAAAGCCCGAAAGCTACACATGGCCACAGGGTTGAGCACTTCATGGCTGCTGGAAACAGTCAAATCCCAACCCCACCAAAAGCAATGGCAAAACTTAAACAGAACCAACCAAATCCAGCATATCAATACTCAGTTCTTACTTGGGCAAAATTCTGTCTGACTTCAATGGGAGTTTTGTCTGAGCAACATATCAGTAAGGACCTTCAGATCTGTGCAGTGTGTCCAGAAAGGGCCAATAGAAATAAAAAGTTCTGGTTGTTATTTAATGCTCTGGCAGCTATGTTAGGGAGGGTTCTTTGAATGTTGAGAGGATCTGGGCTACTCCATACTGAGAAGCATTGGTGGTACTCAAATTCCTATGGGATATCTATCAGTATCTCAAAGCTCACACAATCTTGCTCAGTTCCCACTCTCTGCTTTGGAGAAATCCAAAGACTTGAATTGCAGGGGGAGGAAAAATGGACTCAAGGGTTAAAAAAAAATCATCATTCAAACTGATGTAGATAATGAAAATCAGGAAATGCTGACACTAGGTATTGCCAGGACAGTGGGTCTGCTCACTGCCCTGCCTAGTCAGCAAAGGCAGCAGGCAGAAAGGCTCAGTCTTGTACCTTATACCTAGCTTGTACATCCCGGGCACTTGGGATGAGAATGAGAGAAGAGAATCAAATCAGATTTAATGTTCTATGGGGCACTGGCTATATTCCAGACAATAGTATCCCACTCAGTTGAACTATCACTTAGGAGTCTGTCCAGACTAAAGATATAGCTCGTTTTAATTTTAGTAAACTAATTGCAAATGCTAATCCAGATACTCCAGGACACAAATGTTTGTGGTTTACGTCAGGGATCAGCCTAGCACTGGCAATGAATTAGTCCGAGTTAAAACTAGAGCAAAAACTACATTAGGTATACCCCAGTTGGTCCTGTTTTCACAGAGGCCTCAATATGGCTCTGAAAGTCTGCATGTGTATACGTGTGCAATCACCTGTGCATGTACTTTTAAAGCACTAAAATCTGTGCATATAAATGATACAATTTACATCCCCATGTAAACTGGGATTTGCTTTTGTAAATCCTGTCAGGTGTTCCTGACTAAAAAGTACATGCACAGGTATTTACGCAGATCTGCATGCCCAAAAGCAGACCACTTCTGAAAATGAAGACCTAAAAGCAACAAACAAAAGTATTCACACACAGTTAGGAGAAGCTGGGGAAAAGGTTTGTAAAATGTGAGATTTCTACCCCTTACAACAAATATGTTCAGCCACTATGGTTTCTTTGGGGTTAAATCAATTCAGTTACACCAGATGGCAACATGGACTTCAATGGAGTGATTTAGGATTTACACTGATGTAACAGGGATTAGAATTTGGCCCACAGCGACTCAATTTCCACAGCTGTAAAATAAGGATAATACTTACTTACCTACCTTGCAACGATTCTAGAGGGATTAATTGATTAATCCTCATAAAGAACTCTGAAAAAAAATCTAAAGCCCTGTGTAAATTCTAAGTATTATTACTAGCAAAACTGCACCGAAAATACAGTTCTGAAAAAGAAACATCAATTTCATTTCTTGTTAACAACTCCTATTTCATTCACCACGTTTTTTCTGGTCCGTAACTTTACGGTTCTCCACAGAACATTTCTTACTTTCATAGCTGCATTTGCAATAACTTTGTGTCAGAGTATCTTGCTTATGGAAACCAATAATTGTCCTTAATTATTCAGTCCCCTCATTGAGCAATGTTTATTTTTTTATAGCAATTGTTATCTCTAATTATTGTCTTTGAAATAAACACAGTCTTATATCAAGTGACATACGAATTATAGGGTTTCAGTTTATAATTGGAAATGGGGTGTGTGGTGGTTTAATCTATAAATCTAAACAGATGTGGATGGAGGTACCCTGCTCTGTAATGAAGTAATTTGATCATGAGCTGTTCTACAAAGATTCCAGGGCTGGAAGGCTGTTCGAAGGAGCCTGTGCAATAACAGCTTCTAAACGGAATAAACTGTAATTACAGTAGGAGTAAAGCCAGAGTTCACATTTTCAGCATGAGCATGGAGGGAGCTACTCATCAGTGCCAGGATTCACACGTCCTGACTCAGAACACAATGGGGAGGCATATATCAAATCACTACAGTCTGGATTCACTCTTAGGGCTCAGAGCTGTGGGGGAGAACACACATTAGCTCACTAATGTTAGGTTTCACCCTACGTGCCGTAGAGATGATGGTGGGATCATCCTCTGAGCAATGCAGGATCAAGACACACAGAATTGAGATCAGCTCTAGTGATTTTTATCTTGGTCTCTCGCTTATAATATTTTACATATCAGTACTTCTTGCAAACCCTGTGTGTCAGCTGCACAGAGTAGAGAATGCAACTGAGGAGTTCCTCTGACATGCTGCCTTCCTCAACTGACTACACACATGCACATGTCCAAAGTGTCCCCTGGGAAACCAGGGCAGAAACCTCAATGGAAACATGGGTGCCACCATTATCAAAATGCTCTTGTTTCACCAGGTGGAGAAAAAAAAAAGCCAACCTAAACAAGGTTGAAGTTTCTTGAGATTTTTCGACAGTTTGTGACTTCCTGCCAGCTGGGCTTTTGTATCAGAACAGGACTTCATTCCCTCACAAAACACTTGGGGAACTCTGCTTTGCTGCCACTGGAGAGACTCAGGTGGCAGCTTCCAGAAGATGTGCATGAAAACGCCCAGCCAAAGCTTCTCCTGTATTAGAGGAGAGGATAGTGGCTTCATTTTTCAATTGAACAGATATTATAACATTACAGAACTCTTCATGGCTGTAATAGTGAAAACTGCCTTTTTCACAGCTCTGGATGAGTCCTGGGAAAACTCTGCCTCTGACCCCAATCTGCCAACCCCAGAAGCTGAGAGAAAAGAAAAGTCAGCTTGGCTCCCATCCTGCTTAAAGCAGCCAGATCTATGCATCTCCTTGAGGAAACCTCCTTGAGATCAGAGTCCACCTTCAGACCTCATTAATCCATTACCAGTAGAGGCCTGAAAGCAGCTATTCTCAAGCACAAGGGGAAGTGGTAGGAGGTACAGAAGCGTCCTGACAGTCTATTCCTCATAAGATAACTTAAAAAACACATCAGTGTAATTAGGTACACTAATGGGTAATGAGCCATGCTGTCCTACTTTGGTCTAGTGAACCACTGAGGAGGATTGATGCTCTAACGCAGTGGTTGTCAACCAGGAGCCTAAGGTCCCCTGCGGGGAGGCAAGCAGTTTTCTGGGGGGCTGTCAAACAGGGCTGGCATTAGACTTGCTGGGGCCCAAGGCAGAAAGCCAAAGTCCCACTGCACGGGGCTGAAGCACAGGGCTCGATGTCCTGCCACCTGGTGCTGAAGCCTGAGCAGTTTAGCTTTGCAGGCCCCCCAGTGGCAGGGGCCCAGGCAATTGCCCTGCTTGCTACTCCCTAATACCAGCCCCAGCTTTTATAAGAAGAAAAATATTTGTTTTAGAATGGGTGGCCATGGAATTTTTATAGCACGTTGCGGGGAGAGGGGAAGAACGTTCAGAAAGAAAAAGGTTGAGAACCCCTCTCTAACAAGGAGGAAACATTGTGGGGCAGGGTGGTAGGGAGACAGTGGGGCACAGATTTTTCTTCATAGGTTTATTGAATTGATGTTTTAATCCTGTTTCCTTTGTTCATTTCTCACATTCTCTGCTACCTCTCTCCCTCCCCCTCCACATTTCTTCCATCTTTCCTGCGTGTGGCTCCCTCCTGCATTTCAGGGATTTGCCTTATATTTTCTTTGTGTGATTCACTGTCCGTGAGTCTAATGATGCACTCCTAGGCTTCATTGTTCCACTAGCCCCACTGTTTTCAAAATGACCAGAATGTTTTTCCTCCTGCAAGTCCTTGCACAGAGCACAGCAGAGTTGTGCAACTCGCAGCCTTGAGCACAACATGGAAGGGCAGTTTTTTACGCTCCAGTGCAAATGTGAGTGCAGGACGTACCTGACACATGTCAGGGTCAGCACTAGAGAGGCTTGACCCTGCACAGCAGAGGTAAGGAACACTGAGTACAAGCAACAGAAGTAAGGAGCAGGATGGGGAGCACTGGGGATCCAAATCCTAAATCTAGGCCTGATCCAGCACCCACTCATGTCAATGGAAAGCCTCCCACTGCCTTCAATGGGCCTTGGCGCAAACACCTGTTAAGAACCCCACAGTGTGGTCCCTCAGTTAGTGGCGGGAGACGTGGCCAAAGAAGAGAGAACTCAGCTATGTGTCTTATTTGTAGGATTATGATTAATATGTCTTCCCAGACTCACCTATCTTCCACCCACACTTTGTCCCTTTTTACCCTGTGCTTTTGAGCATAACGGAATAAGTGTGTCAAGGAGATTGAGGCTTACTATTGATGTGTGCAGATGATTACATCAAATGCTTAACGTAACTCAGTAGTACCCAACATATTAGCTGCAGCTTAGTTGGATGGATCATTTAAGGGCAATGCTTGGGACAAAGGGATGAGAGGCATCAGGTTTATCAGGTAGGAGCAAGCTGGGAACCTTTCAGCATCCTAGTAGCCTGTAATAATACATGCAGGACTTTTAGTCCATTAGCAGATATTCCTTTAAAAGGATTTCCCCAACAAGTGGGGTTTATGTAATCAGTGTAGGGAATTTTTACAGGTAATTATCTAACAAGTTCATCTAATTGTCCATTTCACCAGTCTTCCAGGTTCAGTTGCAGCACAGAGGGAAAGCCTGGGCTTAGAGTGGGATGAGCTTGAAAAAATAAGAGAAGTGCTTGGCCATCATCCATTTCCCATCTTCAGTCTCAGGGTCCCAAGTTCCCAGAGAGCAAAAAGCTGCTAGTAATGGATGTGCCGAGGTACACTGCAAACAGGGTCTGAAAATTATCTGCTTCTCAACTCAAATTGCCCAACCAGCTTGGCAATTTAAGAGTATAATATTTATTCTATGCATCAAGCATAGGGATCAAACCTCATTATTCAATGTCATCCCACACAGATGTAATGTTACATTATGTCAGGGTCCCAGGACAATCTAAAATGGAACCCTATCAACGTTTCTAGGCTGAGATTTTTTTTTTTAAAGGACTAAAGTTAGGCCCTCAATCCTCTATTTAGACCCTATTTAACCACCAGGGACTGCAGCATCCCCTCTCAAAAGCCACCTCTTTCAAAAGAGATTTATAGACCATAGTCACTTTCACACTAAATAAATATATACAATAAATAAAAATGAAAGTGTACCACATGCGCAGAAGTGATAGCTATGTGACAAATTGAGGAACCACATAATATATTGCAAAGCCATAGGATACATTTATTTCCCTTTGATCACTTCGCATGCCCTTTACCCATTAATCTGACTCCACTTGGATTTAGCGTTCTGAAGCCATGAGCAACTTCAAACACCTGAATTCCCACCCCAACATGCAAAAAATAAATAAATAAAAAACTACCCCTTCCTGAGGCCTAGAAATGCCAATATATAATCCTGCACAAGTGACTTTTTTATACCTAAAAATGTCATCACTTTAATGGTTAGTACCCTGTGGCTCTACAGAGCTAGAAACAGGAGCTATATTCCATTAGGAGAGGATGATTCTCAGCTTCCAAAAGGGACCTGACACCTCTTCTTACTTAGAAATGGCCAAAGAGATCAGCCTTTACAAGGGTGACATTTCTGAAGTATAGGAAAGTTACTCTGGGTGATTTTTAGACATCTAGGTAGGTCACTCTGAGTCCTCACAGCTGAACTCACAGCAACTAAGGTGTAGTGATCCCGAGTGGTCTCCCTCCAATTGGGAGTGTGAGGGAACCAGGGATACCCCTTGGAGGGTGGAGCCAAGGCTGCCCTGCCCACCTCTCTGGAAGTACAGAGGCGGGACTATAAAAGGCCAGCCCTGCAGCACAGAGCTGGGAGGAGAAGGATGTTCCACATGGCTTGCTGCCAGGAGGAGGCTTGAGCCTGACCTGTGCTTCAACCCCCAATGCTGAGGACAACTGGCCTGGAGTGCCTGCTGCTGTGTAGCTGGAGGAACTGGATGCTGACTGGATGGCAGAGGTACCCACTCCCTGAGTCAGCTGCCCCTACCCTGAACTGGGGAACTCTAAAGACTCTTGGTGTTTGCTGGCTGCCTGTGCCATGCCCAGGCTAAAGCCAGCCCTCTATAGACTGTTTGCCTTGCTGGCTGCCTGAGCCTGAAGCCTGGGCTAAAGCTGGCCTATAAAGACTGTGTTGTTTGCTGGCTGCCTGTGCCATGCCCAGGCCAGAGCCAGCCCAGTAAAGACTGTTTGTGGGCTGCCTGAACCCTGAAGTGCAGGCCCCAGCCCTTAAAGACTGCTTTGTTTTTGCTGGCTGTCTGTGCCCTGGAGCCAGCTTTCTAGAGACTGTTTACTGCTGGCTACCTGAGCTTCTGCAAGCCCAGGCCCCAGCTGTATTTAGGGACTGTGCTACTTGCCAGTCACCTGACAGAGCCTGAACCCAGCTGGTTTGCACAGGCCTGAGGGGTCCCCCTCTGATTGGGAATGTGAGAGAGCCCTACATAAGGCATCTGGGTTTATAGGCGGAAGGCTAAAAGAACTAATCCCAATGCAATTTTGAAATCTCTCTAAATTCTTCTTAAAGTAACGTATGTGGTATATAAATAATACACGAAGGCATAGATTGATCATCATTCATTTGAGATCACAACTGAATTATTCAGTTGTGGCTCGGCCACTCGTGAGCAATGCACCCATCTCAAATTCAAGCCAATAAACCCTTTATGGCACACTCGGTCTAGGTGTTATGACAATACAAATAAATAATAATAACCCCCTAAGACTATAAATTAAATAGAGCAATGTAAGGAAAGCCTTCACTATCACAGCCCTCTAGACATAAGTATTAGTTGCCTTGGTGACTACATCATTGTATTGTTTCTTCCTCATTCTTCCCATCTCTGACTGCTCCCTATGTTTTTGTCTCCTCCTGTTCTTGACTTGTCTTAGGTTGAAAGCTCAGAGGGGAAATCTACCTGTCTGTTTTCTGGGGCACCATGTAATCATAAGGCTGTGTAATAATAAATAATAAATATAAAATACCAGACTTTGCCTCTAACTTAGTTTGGGACCTTGAGAAAAATCATTTAAGTTTTCTGTGCCTTAGTTTCCCACCTGTAAAACTGGGATAGCAATATTTGCCTACCACAGAATGTGGTGAGACATAATTAGGGTCTGACTCCTGTTCTCATTGAAGACAATAGGAGATACAGTGTTTGCTTCAATGGGATCGAGAGCGGGGCTTCATGTGTGTAAAGTTTACAATGCTGTGTCAGTGCAAAGTATTGTTGTGTAAAGTATTTACAGTGAGAGGCACAGTCAGTACAGCCCCTATTCAGCAAGGTACTTAATTGACTTCAAGGGGGCTACTCACATGCTGGAAGTTAGGCACATGCTTAGATAACTTGGTGAATTAATACCCAAATCAGAAAGGGAGTGGGAAAGAAAAAAATGTGGTGTTAAACCAGAAAAAAACCTGAGGTTAAACCTGAACTTGCTCTTTAATGTCAGCTCAACTTTCACTTTAATTCATTCTAAGATTGCACAACCTAGAGTTTTCTTTAAATCCAGCTGCAGATACAACCTAGTGTTAGCTTGAACCCAGAACAAATTCAAGCTTATCATTCACCTCGTAGGCACAAAACCAGTGAGGTCTCCCATCCCCTTTTCAATCTTCCAACAAGTGAAGATTTTTAAATTCCAGTTTAACTATTATCACAACAAGGATGGCATTTCCCAAACATGGAAATCTCTTGAGGTAGGAGAGGAGGTTTGGAGTTGAAGATCCCTATAAAAAAAGCCAGAGGATGCCCTCTTCACAAAATGAGGCTGGCACTTAACACTTCATCCAATGGGATCACTGCTGATAGAGCCTGCTGGGCCTTGCTGACTTTTCTTAATCCCCCACTGAGAGATCCCTAAGAGGATATGCATCGCCTGCAGAGACGCTGCTCTTTAGTAATGACACAGGAGAAGATGTGAAAATGCTGCACCTATGTTATGAACAAAATACCAAGTACCGTAAGCTCACTCAGTGCATCCAACTTTACTGGGTTTCTGAATCGACACGGGTGCCAATGAGGTGTGGGGTTTGTCTCCAAAGCATAGTTGGGTGGCCAATCCCTCTCCCACAGAATTCAATGGAAAGATTCCCATTGACTTCAAATGGGAGTTGGATCGGGCTCTTTATCGGTACTAGACAGGCACCTGTGCCCCTCTCTCGACACAGGAATGTTACAGAGCAGAGAATGGCCTCAATCAAAGTACTGGATCCAAACAGTTTCCTTGATCTTTGGGCAAATTTGGAATCAAATCCACACACCACAGCTGAGGCCAGCTGTTTCTAACTGGGATTGTTCCTACATGAAGAAGGAAAAAAGTCACTATCAATGCAAGGAATAATCATTAAAGACATCAGGCTTATCTACAACTCTAGTTCTTCCCTGATAAAAAAATCAATACTAACAACAAGCCAGTGGTGATGAGAGCCCTGAGCCTGACAACAGCTTTATATTGGTGTCATTCCACTGACTTATAGGACTTTTGTACCAGTGTACGTAAGAGGAGAAACAGGCACAGGGCTGGATTAAGGCAATCCAAGGCCTAAAGCCCATCACTGCAGGGCCCCCTAGTAGCCCTACCTCCATACTATGATCCAGTCCCTACTTGGATTAGCAATGGCAGGGGCTTTCTTCCTCTCCTAGGGAGGCAGGGAAAGCAGCATGGGGCACACTTCATTTTCCACAGGAGCTATAGGAGTCCCTTCTCCATATGTGGAGATGCCTCCAGTATTTCCCCCAGAAGCCAGAGTGTGTCTGCTTAAATGGTAGGCCAAGCCCAGTGCACTCTTCTCCTGCCATACAGAGTCCTCCTGTGGACTGGGCCCCCAAGAGTAGTTAACATCTCATTGAGATGAATGGAGAGTTCACACCTCTCAGAGTCAGTTTCAGGCTCTCTGCAGACTCAGGTGGACATCACTGTATCAGTTAGACCTGGTTGATATTTCAAGTTTTTGTTTGCAACCATGAAGCCTAGAAACTTACATATTTTTATGAATCCTGAGATTCTGATGCAATCACATGATTCTGGGAGCTAGAGCCATAGGCACCGGCCTATAGAGTCTTAATCCAGCCCTGATCAGGCCCACTGATCTTTAAATGCCTTATGTCCTTCCTGCTCCTCACTGGCAGACTGAATTAATTATTCTGAACCAGATGTGAGGGTAGAGCCCCCATGACATAACTGTAAAATGTTTTTTCTCATCCCATGGAACTCTCCTCCATACAAAGAACACGGAAGCCAAAATACTGTATTCTCACAATTAGATCATTAACCAAAAAATAATACACTAGTTCTATGATTTGGGGAGAAAAAAGAACTGAAACTCAAAATCCAGTTTACAAAAGGAATGCTACCAAAAAAGGATTAAAGCTCAAAACAACCATTTGAATGAACAGCAAAACTAGGCATATCACCCACCCCCGCAACTTCCAAATGTACTGTTTTTGATTTGGGGGTAATGGTTTGGGTCAGCGAGTGTAAGGCAGCTGTCGCTGTCTATGCTGCGAAGAACAAAAACTGCCAGCTCAGGTTTTACAAGCTGCACCATTCTTGGGATCACTGTGTTCCTTATCCAGAGAGCAGGAGGTCAGAGTCAGTTCACCTTTAGAGAAGAAAGGGCCCCAACTCCTCATTATTTTAAGGCAGTGCTTATGAGATACAATATATGATCATCGCCAGAGCCAGATTAGCTGTGTCTGCAAAACTACTTAAATTTCCTTTCAGAAGAAAAATGTTTGGACACACACACACCCCCACTTCTGGTGCTTAGACATGTGAATTAGAATTCCTTTCCAGTGATTACATGACAAAGGATATCGTGTACAGAGAATCCATTTCAACACAGAATTTGAAGTTGCAGAAACCACTGGTTTTTAAACCACACCACAGGAGCATGCTGCAATGCTATCGAAATGTACCTTGGTAGCAGCTCCTCATTCCAATTTTTCCCTGCAGGAATCACTTACTGGCGGGAGGTTTCAAAGGGGTAGCTGTGTTAGAATGTATCAGCAAAAACACAAGGAGTCCTTTTGGCACCTTATACATTTGTGAGTCTCTAAGATGCCACAAGAACTCCTCCTTGTTTTTACTAAGGGAGTGTGGGCTGTGGGAGATCTCACAATTAGCCTTGTCTCCACCTCTCCCAGCAGGGCTCATTGGAAAGGTGGGTATAGGAGAGTTCTCAAGGCCTGATCCAAAGCCCACGACAGACAATGGAAAGCTTCTCATTAATGTCAGTGGACTGTGGATCAGCTTCTCTGTCAAGAACTCACAGCTACCCAAAGAGGTGTTGCCCTAAGAGGTGTTACTGCAGGGAATGATACAGAAGTGTTGATTGCAGAGGCACTCACAGCTACACCAGTTCCAGCTGTTCCCAGCAGCAGTTAATGCAGATAACCCCCAATAAGTGTTAACTATTAGCAAGAAATCTGCATTTTTATTCTTGAATCTATAAGGCATTTAAGTTAAAATCTGCAGCATTCCCTTCCAGAAGGAGGAATTCTGCTCCACACCAACCTCCCAATAACACTCTGACGCAGGCAATGCACTGGGCTGCCCTAAGCAAACCTATGTTAGCCTCTTCAAAGATACTAGGGCAGGGGTGTGGGGCACTGCTATGGACCAGTGCTCTGGGATGGCACAGAAAATCCTCTTTCTTAGATGCCTGGCTGGCACATTTTGCTCTCATGTTCAGGGTCAAATTGACCATCGGATTTGGGGTGGGGAAGGAATATTTCTCCAGGCCAAATGGCAGGGACCTTGTGCAGTTTATGCCTTCCTCTGCAGCCTGGGGTGCAGATCACCTGCTGGGATCATCTGGGCATAACCACCTAATCAGCTCCTTGCAACTGCAGGGGCCTTGGGCCTTCCTGCCTTCTTGGGCCTTCTCTGTTGTGTCATACAGCAGTTGAGTCTCTTGAGGACTGAAAGGTTTTCCTCTAACTGAAGTCGTCGGGGTATCTGGATGAAGTGATAAACCAGAGGTCAGACTAGACGAAATAATGGTCCCTTCTGGCCCTGAGCTCTATGAAATAGGTGAGTGACAGAGCCATAAATACAATCCAGATTTCCTGAGTCCCAGTCCAATGCTCTGCCCGCTAGACCAGGCTGCCTCTCAATTCAATGTACAGGGCTACCCAAGTGAGAGACCCTAGTGAATGAGGACGGTTGTGCCCTGTCCTCCTTAACAACAGCATGGCTTCTAGCTGATCTCCAGCATAGATTCCAGCTGCAGAAGGGCCTGTACCAGGTTATACAGGGATCATTTTTACTTGTGTATCTACACCTTTGTGTACACAGGACCTCACCAGCACCCACAGCCACCTCCTGCCTGTCTGTGACATCTCTGCTTTGCAGGCAGTGGCATTTTCCTCCTTCCCCTTCTCTGGTCTGCAAGCCTCCGCAGGCCCTGGGAGACAGTCAGGGAGTGGCAGGGAGAGAAACACAAGGAAATTCAATTTATTTCTCAGATTAGGTTTGTCTAAACTGAGGCTGGCCACAGCTGCAGCCAAAAGGGAAGGGCTGGGATAGAGGTCATCGGGGTCCATGCTAGTCAGATTAAAGGGAATTAAGACATGACTACAGACAGGCATGATTATGATGTACCAAATATAAGTGAAATTCTCTCCAGCTCAGGGAGCCAGCATGAGGCCCTTTGCATCCTCTCTAAGCGCTATGTAAGGCTGGGAATTTGAAAGGACCCTAAGAGAGAGTTAGGCAATTATATCCCATCTGGGCACCTACATTTCTTAGGCTCCCTTTGAAAATGCCACCCTAAATTCCTTATTCAGGTTATCTGCTTTGGGGTGAATTTCACCCATAATTCACGTGTGGGGCACTGTGTGAATGGTTGTGTGTGTGCCAACAATAAGATGCCAAACTGGGAAGAAAAGGTCCTTTCAGGGGGCAGAATGGCAAGTAATTAGGCACTTTCTAGAGCAGGCACTCCAGGATAGGAGAGGATGATGGCTGTGTGCTGGCGAGGGTGAAGAAAATTAGAGCAGAAGCTGGTCACTTATTTAGCAGTGGGGCTGGGGCAATATTTCAAGAAACTTTTCTAGACAAAATAAAATGCAGAGTGACTTTCACTACCACTAGGGGATGAAGGAAGGGGTGAGGGAAGCATTGACACTTGGCAGCAAGACTTGGTAAATTGGTAAAACTTCAGTGGTTTAGCTCTGTTGAGATCTACAGTGCTACAGTGATTTACACCAGCTGAGGATGCAGCCCTCAGGGTCTAAATGATCAGCCCACTGTCTGATATGGACTGAACTAACTGATGCAAGTGGTCTAGGATCCACCACTGAGAAATAGGCTGTAGTCCAGAGTGGACTGTAGACGTATCTCAGGTGTGGGCAAACTATGGCCCGTGGGCCACATCTGGCCCATGGACCGGTCCTGCCCAGCCCATGAGCTCACCAGGGAGGCTCCACCCAGCCTCTCCCCTACTGCCCCTCTGCAGCCATGCCACTGCACGGGCAGTGCTCTGGGGGGCAGGACTGCACAGTAGCATGTCTGGCACTGGCCGCTGCTCTGAGCAGTGTGGTAAGGGGGCCGGAGCCAGGGGGTTGGATAAAAGGCAGGGAGTCCCAGGGGAGCAGTTAGGGGACATGGATCGGGGGAGGTTGAATGGGGCAGAGGTTCTGGGGGTGGTGGTCAGGTTATGGGGAACAGGGGGGGTTGGATGGGGTGTGAGAGTCCTGGGGCTCTTTCAGGGGGCAGAGGGAGGGTGGATAGGGGTCAGGGAACAGGGAGCTGGGGGGCTTAAATAGGGGGTGAGGTCTTGGGGGGATGGTTAGGGGAGGGGGGTCTCTGAAGGGGGTAATCAGGTGACAAGGAGGGGAGGTTGGATGGGTTGGGGATTCTGAGGGGGCAGGAAGTGGGAGAGGGTCAGATGAGGGTGGGGCCAGGTTATTTGGGGAGGCACAGTCTTCCCTACCCGGCCCTCCATACAATTTTGAACCCTGATGTGGCCCTCAGGCTAAAACTTTTGCCTACCCCTGGCCTGTCTGCTTCACTTTGTCCATCTTCCGAGCCTGCATGAGCTAGAACACAATTTACTAAGCAGGAGAGGGCACAAGGAAGGAAGATGGATCTTTTAGTCCCTACCACAGATGGAGTCAGCCAGGATAACAGATGGGGAATCAAGAATGGCATTCTCAAGGGTGTATATGTGATGTATGGAAGGACATGGTCCTATGCAACTGCACAGTCCTTAAGTCACCTCCATATGGGGAATACCTTATCACATGCACTCCATTCTCATTTTAACCATCTTCTCCATTAGATGCAAAGGGCTGTGCATTGAAAATTCACAGAGCACTTGCTTGTCTGTCTTTGACAAATGCTTAGCTACATAAAGAAAGAAGCAAAGGAATGAAAGCTCAAACGTAACTGTCACTACCTTAAAAAGCTTCTAGTCACACTTCTCATCAGCAGCCCCCAAGTGACTGTTCTGGAGAACTGTCTCTAGATTTAGATGCAGTAGCAGGCTAGAACTTTTGTTGCAACAGTGTATCACATGTTATCTGTTCTCAGACTATTCTAACTTAAAGGAACCAAAGAACCACTTGGTGAGCTAATCAAGCCACCTGCAACAAACTGTTAATGAACCCTTTATTCACTGGGTTACCATATTGTACAAAGCATAAGCCCAGCAGGAGATATTCCTTCAGCACCAGTAGCAGAGGTTTACAAGGCAAATCCTGTTTAGAAATTACGATAGCAATGACAGGCAAATCAGGCTGGATTTTACCCTTTATGGGGCTGTGTTTGTTTAGTGGGAGTAGGTGGTTGCAACAGAATCTGCTGTATCTGTCTTCTAGCTTAAAGGGCTCATTCTTCTCTGTCTTCTCTGCACAACTGAGCCTTATTGCCCTAGTCTTCAACAAACTACTGTGGGGGGCAAGGCACATTCCTTAGTGCATACGGGGATTTGGGGTTCATATGGGGGCTCCTTGCAACTCCCCCTCTTTAGCCAGTTAAAAACAAGCAATACCTTCAAGTCACTTTATAAACCTTTCACTAAACATCAGAGCTTCAGTACATATTGTTTACTGCCTGTAGTTTAAATCCTTCCAAGGTAACTCCTGCTCAGAAGTATTTTTTTCCTAATTTTTCCTTGGTATTCACCAGAGCAAGGGAACTGAAGTGACAACAAGAGGCAGAAGCTGCACAACATGGGAGTAGGGGTGGATAATGAGCTGTTGCTTCCCTTCGGCCCTGGCATGGATTCCCCAAGAGGGCACTGGACCATACTGCTTGCAATCTCTCTGCCTAGGGTTTTTCATGGACGTCAGCACTGCAAAAGGTCGATTAAGTCAGAGTGACTATTTACCCTTCTCCCACTCTAATAAAGTTTCACTACCCCCCTTGAAGCCATTTTCTAAAGTACTGGAAGGAGCAACACAGTTAACCCAGGAGGAGGATTCGCAGCACAAGGGGTTAAAACTGGGATTTTCATCTCTGACGTATTAGGTTCCAATTCTGTCTTAGGTCACCAGTTAAATGAGTGTGCTGGCCTGACCCTTGTTCCAAGAGGTGATCTGTACTCACAACAAACCCTACCACAATTCAGTCTGTTTGCAACAGGTCCAGAAATGGAAGGTCAGGACTGAAATGCATGGTAGAGCTGCACACAGAAGCTTCCACTATGTCTGCTCAGTGTAGCTGTTGCTCTGTCTTACTTTCATAAGTGCTAAATCTGTACTCCCTCCCTCATGCCCCGACTTGAGCGGTTACCCAAAGTAGGAGCTGGTGACCAGGTTGGTCTTGGAGAAACCGAGGACAGTGTTGCATTTACTGAATGTGCATCACAGCAGGAAAGGAGGCCTTAGAAAAGCAATTGCTTCACTGCTTGTTGACATAGCTCTCAAGCCTCAAAAAGATAAAGCAACATTTCAGGGGAAAATATCTTTAAAGAGAAAAACATGTAATAGGCTAGAAAACGGCACTGCACATATTAGTGCTGCATCAATTTCTTATTACTACTAATATTACAGTAGCAGTTAGATACTCTAAGTGAGGTGAGGGCCCCATTGCGTGAAACACTGTGAGTGACAGTCTCTATGCCAAAGAATTTTATTATCTAAATAAATCACTCAGTCAAATGGTAAGGGAAAGGGAATATTATTATCCCTGTTTTAAAGATGTGAAATTGAGGAACAAAGAGAATAAGTGATTTGCCAAAGTATGCACAGAAAGTCTGTGGCAGAACTGGGAATCAATTCCATGCTATGCCCATATGTCTGGCTGGCTCTGGGTTTAGGATATCATGTTGGATGGGGGTCAGAGATAGATCAATAGGAAAGAATGAAGGGAAACTCTACACTTAAAGAGGCATACAAATGTCAAACAGCAGCGTTTAGAGGCTCTGATAGAAAAACAATAAAGGCAAATGGACCTGGTAATAGTGTATTTTCAATTTAAAAGTTAGAGTCATAGGGGAAATACTTGGGTAATGGACCATCATTTCTATCACATAATGGGCCAAATTCCATTCTTAGTTACATGGGTGTAAAGAGAAAGTAACTTCATTCCAGTCATTAGACTTCCCCCAGACTTATACCAGGATAACTGAGAGCAGATTCTGGCCTATTCTCTCTATATGGATGCGTGTTAATACATGAACTTGGTGAACGGCTTTACAGTTTATGTCCCATTAAAAAATGAAATGGTAAATTGAGACAATAACCTTTAGGCAGGGGAAGAAATGTTGGTTTGAGGCAGCAACAGTGGAAAAACAGTAAAAGCCATAAAGGAAAAGCTCGCTCCTTTTCCCTTTCACTCCCCCAAGCCCATCCTAGCAACAGGGCTGGTCTGCAGCAAATTGATAGACAATATAGTTAGATGTAGCTATTAAAATGGAGAGAGTTAAAGTGCTTCAACCACTGAAGCAGGAAGAGGGAATAATCATCCTCTCCACATACTGTGTTTCTACAGGCAGCAGCAGCAGGACTGCTTGGGTTACCTTTATGTTGGTTTTGATTGCTTGAATATCCCCTCACCTCCAATGCACGGGCAGGGCAGGTTTATTGTGCTGCATGTGCTCTGGGACAGAAAGGCTGCCAGAGATGATAACTGCCGCTCAGCAGAGCAGCAGGAACACTGCCTGGCACGTGAGGTGAAGTACAGTACAGTCATCTCCCATCTGCACCACACAGCTTTTGAGTCTCTTCCTTTACAGCTCAATAGATGCATCTGCTGCCCCTTTGCTAATCCTCAATATTGTTCAAAATGCAGATCGGTGCCTCATTATGTCCCTTCTCTCCCAGCATGGTCTGGGGCATAATAAAGTAGCTTTAAAGACTGTCTATGTCTTCACTCTTTCCTACTTGCCTTTGTGTGAAAGCAGAATCTGTGTTTGTTAAGAGTTAACCAGCCATAGGAGATCATTTTGCAACACAAGTCTGAAAACCCGGTTGGAGAAGCGGTAACCATTTCCACACTGGTGACATTTGCAATGGCAATTTTCGATTGGTAAAGGCAAATTAAACAGGGAGGCAGTCAAGTCACTGGAACCCCACTAAGAAAAAACAGCCACACAAGCTGGATGCATTTTTTCTTATTAACTGTAACAAACAAACAAACAAACAATAAAAGAAATCCCATATTAATGGACCATGAACAGTGAATTTTTTAAATCAGGAAATACAAAAGCTAAAGGGCTGATAAATTCTGTCCCTAGTTATATAGATGTAAATCTGAAGTAATGCCATTGATGTGGCGTTACTCCAGATTTCCACCTAATAAACAAAACCAAAATTTGCTCCCACACCAGTGAATTTGACCATTTTGCACACAGAGTGGGCCACAATCTGCCTTCACCTGTGACATCTATCTCCAGCTGAAGTCAATGGGAGTTCTGGGCAAGTCTGGAGAAGAGAATTCAGCCCATTGTATTTACTATTTCCCTTTTCCTTTTTAAATTGATTGAATGATTGCTAGTCACATTGAATGACCAATGCTAACAAGTTACAGATCACTTTATTGACAGAGGTCAGCATGTCTTCCACTCATTCTCAATGTGCAGTATCAATGGTACAGACGATGGCAAGAGAGACACCTGTGCTTAGGCAGCACAACCAGGGATCAAAATATGTTGTCTCTGAAAAGGAGGTGAAGCATCAAGTTCTGGGTCTCACAGCATCATGATATTGGCATAGCACCATCATAATACCAACATTCTGCTCATCTGTGAAGCCACATAAGCGACATACGACCCACGGATGTGCTTTAGGAGGCAGAGCAGACGGCACGCCTGCCTTAACATCTGAACACAACTTGCTGGAAGAAGTGTCCCCATCCTGCAGTGTCCTCCGCTACTTGAGCCTACCAGAGACCACATCAGTGACCCCATGTAGTCCAGATTTGCTGATCAAGGGCAGCCCAGCATGGTTGTCTCCTGCCAGTTGCTTTCATGGCAATTAAAGGGGAAAAGACTCTGGGATGAGACATTTCATCAGAGCACAGACACATACATTATTTGTCTCATTATGTAGATACAATGTGATTTTCAATTAGCTGTCTAACAGTGTGATCGAACACAAGATACTTTAATTATGTGTTTTACGGACATGCTTCAAAGGTGCTGTTTCCATCTCAAAATAATTAGCTGCATACACAAATAACTTGGAGAATTCCAGAGGGCCTGAAGTTCCTTTGTTTTCTTAAAGATGCAGAGGGTTATCTGAACTTCTGAAAGAGCACGCACCAACTGGTGTCAGGGGCTGGTTTATTTACTGCACCTAGTCTGGTTGGCAAGAATGTCACGTGGGGAATGTGTGCTTGGCTGTGCTCTCCTCCCTGCCCTGAGAAACTCTGGGAGACAAGTAACCTTGATTTAATAAATGGGTAATTCAGAACGCATCTTCACTCTTGCTTTTCAATGTTGGGGGGCGGGGGGGAGGATCTCTCATACAACTACAAAACTGTAAGAGCTAAATGTGCGAACACACAAGGGAGTATGAAGGAGTAGGAACCTTCTCTGTCTAAACTGTAAGCCGCTAGTGCTACGGACAAATGTATTAATAATAATACTTTATTATATGTGTTACTTGGATCCAAGGTCTGTCAATGTAGGAGTCAGCAGGGCTCACCAGTGCAAGTGAATAGGGAATGGCATGGAATGAGGCAAGGTGAGGAAGAAGCCAAAGCTTTACACTCTTGATCAGAGTAATTGTGCCAGAGCAGGGGTATAACAATTTGCTGTTCATA
The DNA here is from genome assembly GCA_007922305.1 of Dermatemys mawii. Lineage (NCBI taxonomy): Eukaryota > Metazoa > Chordata > Testudines > Dermatemydidae > Dermatemys > Dermatemys mawii. The sequence continues at coordinate 4,429,386 of ML677332.1, read as the reverse complement.
TAGGCCAGCAGTAAAATTACAACACCCTGGGGCTATGTCCACACTACACATCCTGGTGGAGGCGTGTAGTATACGTGTAGCTGCACTCTGCAGTGAAACGCACACCATGTCCACACTGTAGTGCTTAGCTACTTGTGTCAGTGAAAGGCTCTAGCAGAGGGGAAAGGCTTCAGCAACAGGGAGGTAGCAGGATGCTACATGGGTAAAAATAGCCGTATAGATGGGGAAGCATGGTGTGGGGGAGCATGGTGTGGGGGAGCAGAGGGCCATCCAGGGTAGGTACTTGAATAAATACCCACAATCTTCAAGCCTATCCTGCTCTCTGCTCGCCTAAGCTGTGCCTTACTGTCTACTCTGCTAATTTTACCTGTGTCAGGGAACTGTGTGTGTATGTACACTACACACCCCTGAATGAAGGGTGCAGTCCAGACATATCCTGGGAGTAAGATGGAATCAGGGAATAAACTGTGACCCACAGGTTGACTCTGATTCACAATGTCTCCCAGGGCTACTTAATGGCTGTACCTAAAGTCACAATCTAGTCCCTCTAAACCCTTTGGCAAGTCAAGTGTAAAAGTGTAAATAGGCAGACACCAAAAGAATTTGAAGAGCAACTAGCAAAAGACACAAAAATTAAGAGCACCAATTTTTTTAAATACATGAGAAGCAGGAAGCCTGCCAAACAATCTGCAGGGCCACTGGATGACCAAGGTGCTAACGGAGCACTCAAAGAAGATAAGACTATTGCAGAGATAAATTAATTTTTTTCATTGGTCTTTAAAAAGGTGAGGAAGATTCCCACACCTGAGCCATTCTTTTTAGATAACAAATATGTGGAACTGTCTCAGATTGAGATGTCAAGAGAGGTGGTTTTGGAACAAAACTGATAAATTAAACAGTAATAACAGGACCAAATGGTATGCACCCAAAAGGTCTGAAGGAACTGAAATGTGAAATTGCAGAACTACTAATTGTGTTATGTAACTTATCACTTAAATCAGCCTCTGTACCAGATGACTGAAGGGTAGTTAATGTAATACTGATTTTTAAAAAGGTTCTAGAGGCGATCCTGGCAATTACAAGCCAGTAAGCCTATCTTTAGTACCAAACAAACTGGTGGAAACTATAGTAAAGGACAAAACTATCAAACACATAGATGAACACAATACGTTGGAGAAGAATCAACATGTATTTTGTAAAGGGACGTCATGCCTCACCAATCTATTAGAATTCTTTGAGAGTATCAACTAGCATATGGACGTGGGTGATCCACATATAGTGTACTCGGAAAGCCTTTGACAAAGTCCCTTACCAAAGGCTCTTAAGCAAAGTAAACAGTCCTGGGATAAGAGGGAAAGCGCTGTCATGAATCAATAACGGATTAAAAGATAGGAAACAAAGGGTCAAAATAAATGGATGGTTTTCACAAGGGAGTGCAGTAAACAGCAGGAACTGCCAAAGGGCAGTGGAAATCTGTGCCAAATGGAATTAGGAGCACTAATGAGTGATAAGAAGCACGCGGCAAGTTTAAATGCTGCCAGAGGGATAATTAATTTCACCATAGCCTGAATGCTGTGTGACATCTTTCTTAAGAAACAGTCAACTTTTCCACTAACTACTCAGCAACTCAGTTATCTGTGTCAGCGTCAAGGCTGTGCACTGCCCTTTCACATCTTTCCTGGTACATATTCATCTCACTCTACATCACACCAGCACTGCTGGCCCTGGGAATGAGCTCCCTTTATGGAAATGAGGGCTGACAGGGAAGCAAGGCTCAATTTTGAAGGCATAGTGGCATTGTCTGCAATTAAGAATTTCAGTCATTCTTGCTACAGGATTTTTTTTTTAATACTTTTTTTCTTAACGTGGAACCACAAAGCTTTGGGGAATCATTTCAGAATTTGTTACTGCTTCAAATGAAAGAGGGGCTTTGACATGGACGAATGTTCTATGATCTCTCCTGCTGGAAAAGAGAGGTGTAGTTTATCATTTCAGTGTGTGGGAAAGGTCCCCATGCCAAAAAGGAGACAGAACTCTTCCAAGAGCCAACCATCCCTGCATTTTGCTAAATGGAATGGAGGGATTAGCAGGTGATCCCCTCAAGAAATGTGCATGAGCCTCATTTATCCATCTTGCCTTTATAAATTGTAAACTCTTTCAGACACGGTCTCTCTCCCACTACAGTCTGAAGAGAAATTAGTACAATGGAGCCCCAGTCTTTCTTGGTGTCACTAGGCACTTCTGTAATGCAAATAATAAAAAGAGGAAGAATCAACAACTATGCTCTCTTTACTCCAAGTCCATGAAACTGTGTGATGCTAGTTACTTTGGGATGTATCCTATCCTATAGGTTTTATTTTGGGCTACAAAGAAGAGAAGGCATTTCCTTTAGACTACACCTGGGAAAAGAAAGGAGGAAAGATGGTTTTATGGTCTAGCCACAGGATTGGGACTCCTGAGGCCCATAGGTATGTCTACACTGTTATAAAAGACCCCCTGCACCAAGTCTCAAAGCCGGGACAGCTGGCTCAGGCTAGCAGGGCTTGGGTAGCAGAGCTAAAAATCACAGTGCAGATGTTTGAGTTTGGGCTGGAGCCTGGGCTCTGAGACTCTCCCCCATCTCAGGGTCTCGAAGCCTGGGCTCCCAACCCAAGCCCAAATGTCTTTGAGTCCCACGAGATCTGCGCATGGGTATGTCTACTCAACAACTAGACACCTGTGGCTGGGCCAGGCCAGCTGACTTGGGCTTAGGCTGTGGGGCTGTTTTATTGTTGTGCAGACTTCCAGGTTTGGATTGGAGCCTGGGTTCTAAGACCCTGAGGTGCAGGGGAATCTCTGAGTCCGGAAGTCTACACAGCAGTGAAACAGCCCTGCAGCCCGAACCGCTCATATCCTGCGTGAGATGTGGATTCTTCCTTTACCCTTCAGGGACAGCCCAGTATTACCCAACTATAAACCACCTTGTCATGCCTCTTTATGGCTGAGGGATTTCCTCTTCTGAACTTCTATCCTCTAATTCTACGTTCCGTTGTTCCCGTAGGCAAGTTCCTTCCCACCCAATGGGGAAGTCAGCAAACAAACCTTTTCCAAATGGCACACCATCCATCAAAGTAGAGGATGATGTACAGGCCTGTACAGAATACGGTTTGTTCCACAACAGATATATCATATGTGTGGCGCTGATACCAGTAAAACAAATGAGCCTGTAACAAAGCAAATATGATTCTGCAAGACACATATGCTAAAATCTCCCCTCAGTTAAAATGGTAAAAATCAGGAGTAGGGTAACTGAGATCAGTGGAGTTAATACCAATGTAAATCAGTGTAAATGAGAGGAATTTAGCTCAATGGTAGTACATACGGGCTATGACAAGGAAGCTGTAATTTCACTGTCACTTTTTTGACCACGACTGTACTCTGAACAATGACAGTGCCAACATACTGCTTTATAGGTTGATAACCCAACTCCCAAATGGATAAAACTATGCAAAGTGGTTGATCTCTATGAGAGAACCAGGGGCTAATGCTGGATGCACTCAGTTCACTTACAGCGGGGAAAATCTGCTTTAGGACCTAAGCTCAGTGCACTGACTAATATGAAGTTTATTTTGAAAAATAAACAAACCTATGAAAAATGTTTCAGTCTATGGTGAAAAAAGGAATTGCCAGCTAATAATTGGGATCCTTTTATTGGAGACGGTCAAGCTGTTTGTGAAGAATAGGGAACACGCACAGGCACATACACAAGATTAAGCAAATCAAACAAAAATAAAAGATTATGCAAATGAGGACTACTCTGTTGCACACAGGCTCATGTTAGCGAGGAAGGCTGCTCTCTTTCTGTGACAGCCAAAGATCACGCTAAGCCAAGCTCTCGCCAATTTGAAAAACAGAATTTACGCTCCTCTTTTCAAAATCACTCAGGGAGTATCTGTGAATGCACCCATGGGGCATCTCAACCAGCGTGCCAACACTGCACTAATAGGAATTCGACCAAATGTATTCATTCACCCCTGAACCACACAGTTTAATTCTCCCCACAATCACAATCAGAAGTGCTGTTAGAGGGCCAAATTCTGTCCTCAGTTATACCAGTGTAAATCCAGAATAACTCCAGACTTCAGTTTAGACCAGGTTTAAATTAGTGTGACTAACACTGAAATTGGCCCCACTAAAATTGTCTGTATAAAACATTGTGGTATACTGGTATTCCCTAAGTATTCTCTCTGTGATTTCCACATTGTTTTTTCTCAGTTTACAAATCAAATGACGCCATAGTTGGCTACTGTCTACTTCTTCTAACACCACTAATAATCATCCTTCTTGGGGATTATTATCACAAAGCTTGTGGCAGGGCAATTCTGGCATAGGGTCCTGTGATGTTCTAGCATCCAATCCATCTGGTTTTAGGTCTGTTTATAGTACAGAGACTATGCTTGTTGCATCAAGTGAGTGCTTCTTTCTGGTACTGGGTAAAGATCTAAAGGGTCTATGCCAAATCTCTCAGATCTATGAGATGACATGAGGTGCTGTTGACGCACATGTAGATTCTAACAGAGGCAGATTAAGTTGCTTCTGAATGACTTTCTAAAGAGGTCCTAGGAGATAGTATTGGGTGAATTCTCATCTGCCCAAGGGCTCTTTCATATGGTCGTCTGATACCTCATTTCATCAATGTGTATCAGCCTGACCAAAAGCCATTTAGAATAAATGGGAATCTTTCCATTGTCTTCAAGGGGATTTGGATCAGACTCTATCAGAAGGCACTGGGAGTGTAGAGTCTTTGGTAGCAGATGACACAGAACTCTACGGGCCTGTCTACGCAGGGAAAAAACCCCACAATTGCTGTCAGTAGTGCCTTCCCAGTGTAGACAGCCCTATGCCTTCATTAAATTAGACCTAGACAGCGCTGTTGAGAAACTTGCTGACATTGTGGCTTGGATAAGAGCTAGTTGGCTGAACCCAAACAAGATAAAACAGGTTAGTCTAGGAAGGATATGGATCCAAAGGACAGGTTGTCGGATGAAATACTCCCAACATCTTTACCATCTCAGGATCCTTCTCTGCATTCCCAGAAGCTGATAGCTCATTGTGGATCTGCATGATTTTACCCACTAAAGTATTAGAAGTTTCCTCAGAATGAGAGGGACTGAAATCAGGCATTGAGTGAAGGCAGTTTGAATTAGACATGCTGTCCAGCACTCAAAACAAACGGACTGATTGAGATTTCCTTCAAATCCAGTGTCACACCAGCACTTCTTCAGTTTGCTGGGCATTTCCTTACGCTCCATGCATGATTTGTGTAGTTGATACTTCAGCCCTGCTTAACAAAATATTCAGTTCGAAAGAAAACACTGATGCTAGCAACCCACTGACCAAACCAGAGATAGTCCAAACCAGTAAAACTGGCAGCGGTGAGCCCAATGCGACACAGCATAACATACAGTTGGAATAGTTCTTCCCTTCCCTAAACCTCTCACCTTCAGCTGACCAGAGAGAGGGAATATTAATACACCACCACCAGCGCTAGACAGAAAACTTCCCTCTCAGACAAAAGTGTTACAATATTACTGTTTGACAGCAGCAGCAAGCAGCACCTTTTGGACAAACAATCTGCCAGGCTCAAGCTTTCTGGACAAAGATCCAAAAGAAGAAAAGCCAGTGACTAGGCAGCAGAGATAGCCACCAAACTGTTCTCTTTACCAGGTATCCAGTTTGTTCCATCTTCATCACGCCAGCGCAACCCGAGAACTGAATGTTTATCTGAACATGAATCAGAAGGTGAAGCATGAAATAGAACCGGTCTAACTAGGTGTGGCCTTAGACTGCACACTGAGTTACCATGTCCACTTGAAGACGACAGCAGTTAAACTTAAGAGGCGCAACAATTTTCTTAGCAAACCTGCAGGTTCGTTATGGGATGCTCGTGCTTCAACTTTGTGGACGGCAGCTCTAGCCTCCTCGTATTCAGTGGCAGATTACTGTGCGCCAGTATGGAGCCAATCGTCACATACTGAACTGGTGGATACGGAGTTACATGCATAAAATCTCCAGCACCCTGTGTCCAACTCCACTCCCATGGCTTCTGGTTCTGAGCAGTATTACTCCTCCTCATATCACACAAGAAGCTGCACTGGCAAGTTACTGGAGAAAGTATGTGCCAACTCAGGCCTGCTGCTGCATGATGACCTTTTTAAACCATCAGCTACACGTTTGTGGTCACATTGTCCATTATCGTCTCATCCGCCATGCCAGGATCTTAGTGGGGAAACACTCTGGCGAGAGGAATGGATCTCTGTTATAATCCCCAACCAGTCCCTCGTCACCGACCCCACAATCTGCCTGCCTGGTTTTGACCTGTCCCATCGCCAATGGTCCCTGGTGAACAGGTTCCAGACAGGGCAAGGTCTCTCTGCAGCCAACCAGTATCACTGGGGCCTTCATGACAGCTCTTTGTGCAGCTGCGGTGCAACACAGATGATGCCGCACAATGTCGATGAATGCCTGCTGACTAGGTTCAGCGGTGGCCTAGAATAACTGCATCACGCTACTGAAGATGCCATCACTTGGCTAGCCATCTATGCACATGCTAAATAAATAACCATGAGAATATCCAGCAGCCACCAACTCCACCTCTGCTTGCTCTACTCAGGAAGCTGCTAATAAGAAATAAGTAGTACATCTGCTTCTTTCCCATCACCCTCTTGTTCCCACCTGCCACAACTACAGATCTATAATCATATCACCTTCCACTCCAGTGCTCCTATCCTTTAGCACATGCTCTTGTCCCAACTACACAACAGACAACTTTAGAGCAGTTTAAATCTCCTTGCAAGAAAACAAACCAATAGCACTTCCTGTTAGATCCTGTCTATAAATGAAAGCAGCATTGTACACCCTAATAAAACAAGAATCAGCACCAACTGCTTTGAACTCAAATCCTTTTAGGCCAACTTGGAATAAGGATTTTCCTCTGACAAGCAACTAGGACTTCAGTTTCACAACCTTCCACATAACTGGGCTAAAATCCATCTATCCTCAAATCTCTGCATATACAGATTATCCTAAACTAGCCCAAACAACAACTCATCTGACAAGCAGAGGATGAGTGAGAAAGAGATGATACAGTTCAGGCTCCTAGGCAGCTGAATGTGCCACTGTGTGCTGACTTGCCCAAAAATAATCACCGGGGGAGAATAATTGCAGTTTTTCAGCAGCCCATACTTCACCTCTTAGTAGCAGTTCAGTCCTTTGAGATTTTTACTTCCCCAAAAGAGTAGCTCCAAGGCCTGAAAACCAAGTCAGCAGAAATTGATCAAAGAGGCATAGTAAAGCCTCTTATGAGCAAAAGTTATTTTTGTCTGATGAGCGGAGGATCTCACTCTCGCTCCTCCCAGCCCCCTTCTCCCAAATGTGCTGACAAAGAAATTTGATGAGGAAATTTTGCTATGGATTGTCTGTGAGGATTTGGGTTTTGCAAATGTTAAACCTTGAGGGTAGGACCAAGAGCTTGGATCCAGGTCCCATTTTATCGGAATCACCAAATATTAAGTTAAAAGGCCCTGATTTAGATCCATACTTAAGCATAATTGGCACCAGAATCACTACTGTACTGCTTTATGCCTGCCATCCACCATCATATAAGAGGTGGATGGTTTCAGTATACAAATGTAAAGCATCAGTTCTCAATCTTTTCCAACCTGACCCCATGTTACGACAGAGATTGTTTGGGGACCCCTTCCCATCCAGCCATGAAGTCCTCAGCTGAGTAAAGCACTTTAAGCACATGCTGAAATTTCATTCGAGTCCATGTGACTTTGTTGTATCGGGGCCAAAGAAAGGGAGGGAGGTCTGATTGCCACACTGCCCCCCTCCACCCCAGCTGAGAATCCATGCTGTAAAACACTTAGGGATTCATTGAAAGAAAGGCACTAGTGCACAGAGAATAAATGTATTGGCATATATATTCTTGCTGTGTAGTTTAACCTCTTGAATTTTTTCCACTCACCTAGCAATGATTATGTTTACATTTGCTATGGAAGTGCATTTACAGAATGCTGATATTAAGGTATATGTTGACAAACAATTTACCCACACATTCAAAACTTGACTGGCCATGGGATGTAGAAATCCATGCTGTTTTATTTATGCTTTTACAATGTCTTTTCCCCTACACATGTGCTAGCTGCCATCTACCAAGGCATCTCATGATCATCTCATCCAACAGCTGAACTTCTTATATCGTAAGCTCTTCAGGGAAGGGACCATGAGTACCTCAATATTTGTAGCATAATAGGGCCTGGTCCAGCCCTCTGGACACTGCAATAATGAAAGTATTAAATAACAAGAACTCAATCATTAATAACAGGATGGAGTGTGGTCAAGCAGATAGAACACTGGAATGAGAATCAGAAGACCTGGATTCTATTCCTGACTCAAAACGTGATCTGCTATGTGACCTTCAATAAGTCTTTACACCTCTGTGCTTTTGTTTTCATTCCTAACCTTTGGCAGCATTGTCTAGATAGACTGTAAGATCATCAGGGCAGGGATAATCTCTTCCTATATGCTTGTACAGCATGTAAGACATTTGGGACCTCGTTCTCAGGTGAGGCCTCTAGACTCCACTGAAATACAAATGACAGCAACTATCTTCAATAAACATAACAAAAATGTTTTCAGTTTTTTACATTTTCTCTCTCAAGTCAATTTCAAACTCCTTTTAACCCAGGCTGATGGCACCCCCTAGCTCCCATAGGAACATTTACCAATTGTTAAAATGTACTTTTAATCCTGGATGTTTACTCATTTTCCATGATTTTTGTTTACTAGTGTGTCTGACAACCTCTAAAAACAGCAGACATTCAGTGAATTCACCTTTAATGGAACATTAAACATCCAATAGAATGTAAACATCTCAGAGGGGCTTTTCCCCTAAAACATACTGTAGCACTAACATTCCTTTATGCACATCTCTTGTATTTTTGGTCAGAAGGTCATTTGATCATAATATATAAAACAAATCCACAAACTCTTGACCAACTAAGAAGGTGGTAGTACAAAACATTTAGATCAGAACCCTGCCTTCGTCAGTTTGAACATGCTTGTTATTCCAAGGATAGAAATTCATTATAGAGACAGACTATAAACAAATAGTCACACATGGCAATAAAAAATATGCAGATTTGTTCTGCCTGCCCACACGGTATGCGTATGACTACTTGACCCAGAAATCACTGATATCACCACATAGTCAGTGGGTCAGGAGAGCTGAGAGAATCATTTACAATGAATAATGTACTCAATGAATTCAGCCTGTCATCTTCCTTGCAAAATGTCTAGTAGCAGATCATAATTTCCTCTGATTATAAGAAGTTACTTGCAAAAGGCCATGATGTGACACTCTTATCTACACAGTCTAGCATTTTCTTCTACTAACAACCCCACTGAAATCAATGGACCTCTTGTGGAGTAAGATTCTACTTAGTATGAGTATGGCTCTCTCAGTCTGGCTGTGGGTTACTTGTTAGGGGTTTTTAATTACTCTACAGACAGATTACAAACACTCTGTTGTAAGTATTTGATAGTCTGAATTTCAAAAACTGAGTATGTTGGTTATTTGTGATGGGTTATGTAAATCGTAAGAAATTGGTCTGTTCCCAGTCTGGATAAGCAGAACTCTTAACATTAGAAACATGTCCTAAAGATGTCACTGAGGCTGGGCATCTCTCAGGAAGAGAGAGCATTTTACAGAGAGATAGCAGATAAGCAAGGTTTGGAATTTTTATAATATTTCAAACCTTTTCCTTTCTGAGTCACCCAGACCTTGCCCAAGGCATCAGTTCTAGAAAAATGATGCTACTATAAGATTTGTTGGCTGAATGCCGAGTATAAATATATTTTTGTCTTGTAACTTCCACACAATGTAACTGCGTATGTGGGGGCAGTCATATATGCAAAGGTATGGTCAGATCATTGGTAGAATTGTTTAATCACATATGTGCCAGAGTTGCAGCAAGAGATTTTGGAACCCTGACCCACACACTGCCTCAAGCAATGTTTCATCATGTGTAAAATATCCCAAGTGGATTATTGCATTTCCTGGTCTGTAATTCTCTATCACTATCACAAATTAATTCATTGTGCATGTCTCATGTTACTACTCAGACCCTTTTCTAGCTCATTTACTTGCTTCTGTTCCAGGGCTCTAGAAAAGATGCCCCCTTTGGGGATCCCCCCTTCCCCACTGTGTTACAACCTAGAGAAAGCAGACCACTTGGTGAAAAAAATGCCTAAATATTTAAGGGTGGTGGCTGCCATCTTGGCCAACACACCATGAACTGAGTCAAGGACTTCCAGAGCTAAAGAGCCAGTCTGTAATAATTCTGTGGATTGGCACAGAGTCAGATTTGTAAAAGACATGCAAGAGTGGGTTACATACTTCTTCAGCTCAAAGGAAGCTAGGCCCAACCATCTGAGGTTCATCACAGTTCAAATCTCAGACAATCTCCCCGTTACGTGACATCCGACATGCTGGCCAACACACCAGGGACCTCCAGAGCTAAAAACATGAGCTGCAGTAGCTTGAGCTAAAGAACCACAGTTCCGGAGCTGGGGGCTTCAACAACTCATCTCCTTTACAGATTGGCTCAGAGAAGGACCCCTAATCACCAGAAGGTTACACAAGGCACACAATTAAAACTCTGTTGTTGAAATGTTCATGGAAAGCAAAACCAAGATGGAATTGAGAATGTTTGAAACAAGTTGACGTTAAAATCAGAGCCAACACTGTGGGAAAATTCTGAATTAGGTGTTATTTCAGATTCTTTTTATTCATCCAAGAAATAATAAAATTAGAAAAGAACCATGGAAGGCCGAAGTACATAGTCATTAGCTTCATGTATTTGCTAGAACCGTGTTATTGGGTGAGGGCAGACAGAGGCAGAGGTAAATCTTCATATACTAAACCAGAAAAGAACAAAGGGTAAAGACGAGAAGAGAGAGTCAGAAAAAGAAAAGTGTGACTTTTCATATATTAAGAATAACAAACCAAGTCATCTCAGCTCAGCCATTATTATAAATCTAGCCGTACAAAGCTATTATTAATGATCCTGTCATAGAATACAATGATAGTACTGAAAAATATGACCATTTCCCCCCAAAGATAAATAGATCTAGTTACCTCAGTGTATGCAGTACTTTGCTATGCCTGCTCTAGGAAATTCCCTTAATACTGCAAATACTAATGTTTGTTGAATTCAAATCTTATTTAGTTATCTAAGTCAAATGGCAGTTCCATGCCATATGTTTCAAGGAGCGCAGGGAATCCCTACATCTCCAGCAACTGGGTGTTTATCCCTTTCTGCAAAATGTGCAAGTTGTCAGAGAAGTCACAAATTGCTACAGTCATAGCCCCACTGGAATTCTCTTTGAGTCCATAAGCTAATAAATTCCCTGATTTTTTCCCCCTCGGAACCCCAGGCTTATTACATAGATCCAATTAAACCTGAGTAGCAACCCCTATCCACAAAGAGGGAATGCAGGGTAGTTCTGGTGCTGAAGTGAGAAAGGATGAACCAGGCCTGGTTGATCTAACAGGGGACACAACATTTATTGCAGCATTTACCCAGCTCTAGTTACAAGCAACGTGTCTAAAAAAATCCTTAGAATGACGCCATTAGGAACAGGTCCCTGCAGCTTTCTGCTCACTTGAAGTTAGACTGTAACCTTACAAACTTCTCTGCAAAAGAGACAGGCTCAGAGCTACAGCAGCTCGGGAGCAGATCAGAGAATGAAGTGTGATTTATATAGTCACAATTTCTCCCTTTATTCCCCTTGCTTGGAAGAGGGAAAACTGAAAAATCTCTACATAAAATTCATTGATCCTGTCACATATTACTAAAAAACCTTACATTATAAGCTCTTTAGTATAGGGACCATCTTTTTGTTCTGTGACTATACAGTGCCTTGCACTATGGGGCTTGGTAAATGGTTGGGGATTCTGGGAGCTATAATAATGATAAATAATACTTATTATATATGTGTCATAGAAGAAATCTATAGCTTCAGAGTTTCAAATCTCGGTTTATCCTCCACACATACACATCTGCTGCAACGCCTATAATACAAGAAAAAAATAGCCCTATTTCTCTGCAGTATAGAGTCTGCACTAATGCATGCAAAGTTCAAACTGCAGCGTTAATTCAAACTTAGTCGGATTTCAAATCAAGAATCAATTAAAAAACTAAATGAAGGAGAAAATATGCACACAGGACAGACTATAAAATTCAAAAGAAGCCTTCAAAATGTAATTTTCAGTTGCTTTCTTAATTTTAATTAAAAATAAAATAAATGCAGTTTTTGCTTTTCTTTACAGTAATTAATACACTAGAGGCTTAAGGGCCTTTATTAATGCTGTGAGAATTTGTGTTTGTGGTAGCAGTGTTGTTCTTGTTTCTTTAAAAAGATATTCATAAATCAGAGGGAAAACTCTTTGAAGAATGCGGTAGGGACTTCTTCTGCCTGCTTCTTATGTGTAACTTTTCCAACATGGTCTGACCAAAATGCAATTTCCCCTTCCAGCCCTCTGCAGCATGAATCTCACACCACTCAGAATTGCTGGATCTTAGTTTAGAGTTTCACTGGCAGAGGGGATGAGAAAAGAATTCAGATTCTTAATGGATTATTTTGTTTTTCTGATTACCTTGGCAGCCTCTGTACCTTCCAGAAGCCCGGAACTGAAGTTCAGTTTATGATGTAATTCAAGCATGGTGTGCCAGGCACTCTTCTCTGATGCAATCTACATTGACATAAGCAAAACTGGTGATGGGGAGGGGCATGGGGCGATTTTGGCTTTGCAGAATGCTCCAGTTAAATTTTGGTTGTTAAAATCTTAGATCAAAGTCAGAAGGAATTGAGACTTGGATCCCATTTGACCAGAACCACTGAAGCTCAAAGAGGGAAGTAGAGGAATTTAGATAAATGATTTGTAAATGCAGAAGGGGTGGGGTTGGTTTTGAGAAAAACGAAGACGGTTTCAGATCCACATCTGAAAGTTCAAAGTTGGGGGCAGTTTGGGGATCTGAGCCTTTCTACCAAGTTCTGGCCCTACTGATGTCAGTGAAGGATTTAGGCCCCCATTCAGCAAAGCACTTAAGTGCGTCTTTAAGTTCATTCCTATTCAACAAAGTACTTAAAGCAAGTCTAAGCATGAAGTCAATGTTTAAAGTAAGTAAGTGTCCAAAGGTAACCAAGAGCTTAAGTCTAACCAAGAGGACCTTGGTCTGTAATAAGAAGATTCTGTTAGTGTTATTCACAAGGAAATTGCATGTCTGCAAAACAAAGACACTAGTTGCAAAGATGAGGTCAAGGAGCAAATACAAATGGCAGGATGGAATTTATCTAAGCGTTTGAGTGCCCAGATATAAACCCCACAGAATGAGCCTGATTCTACTCTCACTCTACACTGGTGGCTTTTCCACACCCCTGACCAGACCGATGCTGATATTACTTTCAAGAGTAGGCCAAGCCTATGAGAAGTTAATCTCCTAGGAAGAGGCTCTTACCTTCCATGAAAAAACAACAGGATAGGGAACATTCACCCAGTCCAGAGTTCAATGAGCTGGTTCCCTATTGCTTTAGGAGATATATATATATATCAAAGCTTTACTATAAGCCTTTAAGATCACATGGCTCATGGTGTGCCCCAAATATTTCCCCAGGGCCCTAAGAAAAAGCAATGATAACATCTCTAGATCTGAAGAAATGTAGGTGTTGGGGAAACTTACTCTAAATGAATACTAGGAACAAACTGATGGGGGGAAGGAGGACTGTTTTCATTCCAACAGGGTCAGTGCTGAGATGGTCCCCTATATGTGCAAATCTTTCCCCTCCTGCATGGAAGTGGGGTCAGCCAGTTCCAACCACATCCTCTCTAGTGACTCCAGCGCATACCCCATGTTCCAGGGAACTGCAAATGTGTAACTACAGGGCCAATGTCAAACTGGCAACAGGGCTGGGGACACATATGGGCTCTCTCAAAAAATTAACGCAGCCTTAAGTTATATTACCTTTAACATAGGGCTTCTTCCATAGTCCTCTTCAGAAGGATTCAAGGAGTAAGGGTACCCCAGGAAGCATAGTTCCAATGGAGCTGCACAGCTAGGAGGCTGGAAGTAGGGAAGGGAGCTCAGAGCTAGTGTGGAGGCACAAGGTCTATAGGTTCTGGAACCCAACAGCCCACCCTTTCTGCAAGGGGACAAAATTTGTCAGATGCTCCTCCCCAACCCTCTCAAAGAAATGATCTAGGGTGGAGTTTCTCTCTCTCTCTCTCTCTCTGTCTCTCTCTCTCTGAGACCCCCTCCCCCTGGGGGCTTTTCCACAGGAGCAGCATTTGAAAAGCAGTTGCTTAACAGTTTTAACCAAGTTTAACACAGCTAAACAGAGGATTAATGGCAGGTGAACCCAGAATGGACAGGTTCCAGGCCAGTACATTTACCGAAAGGCCATCTTTCCTTCAAGCCATATCAACACCTTACATGATAGGAGCTGAAATGTGTTTGGAGAAGAAAGAAGAAAAACAAACAGTCCTATCAAGTTGTTTGGTTCTTTCAGCCCCTGTAGGATCGAACCTTAGCTCTCCCAAAGGGAGGCCTCTTTTGCTTCCCTGTATCCCAAATAGCAATCATCACTCAGAATCGCAAACTGCTCTCCCTACCTAGCCCCCAGTCATCTGGTTATTGCGAAGGATGTACAAAGCAGGAAGAAAACAGCCCAGTTCTCATGAGCCAGGTTAGTGCTTCGGGGCTGAGGGTAGCAGAAACTGGTTTTGACAAGTTAGCCATGCAGATATGACATGCAAGTCATTGAGCAAGCGTCTATATGAAACTCTACAGAGATACTTTCACAGAGACTGATATGGTGTGACACCTTTCATACCCATAGTTAAACCAGTCTCATTTCAGTAACACTTCAAAACTAAAACAAAAGTACTGTTATCCATGCTGCTTATATTTTAGAACAGCAAAATAGCATGATAGCAGGTAAAGCTATGGATTTCACTAAGCTATAAATCTACTATCATTGTATTCAGAGAGCAAAACCACTCAGTACTCTATCAGTTACAACTTAGTTTTGTTGTACTCTTTTGCTCTCCCAATAATCATACAAGATCTCCCGTTTTTTTCTCTGCCAGACATCAGATGCAGGGAAAATGGTGCAGAATTTAAGCTGGTTCACAATCTAAATACCTTTGTGAACAACTTTAGGTGGGAACTGAAGACACATTAATAATAATAATAATACTACCCAAGAGAAAGCAGACGAGCAATAAAATTGGTCCAGCAACATGGGAGATTTATTTTATTTCTATAATTAGACTGGTAAGATTTGAATAAATTCTGCCTAATTACAATTTCCTATGGGACCTCACTTTTCAGTTTATGAATGTGTTTTTCAAGGGCCATATTGGAGTTTTATGTCAATATACTGGAGCATGAAGTAGGTCTCTTTGGGAGGGCTCTTTCCTTTGGGCATGTTTACTCTGCAGGTGCTACAGCAACATAGCTGCAGCTACGCTGATGAAGACTAGATACTTCCTATATCCATGGAAGGTTTTTTTTCCCCCATCAATGTAGGAGTGGCAGCTAAGTTAATGGAAAAAATCTCTAGTCAACCTAACCACGTCGTCACTGGGGTTAGGTCAGCTTAACTATGGTGCCCAGAGATGTGGAATTTTTCACACCCCCAAGTGAAGTAGCTAGATCAATCTAAATTTGAAGTATAAGTCAGGGCTTAGAGAATAGACTAGGACACCAGGCACAGGACTTAGAAACAATAGTTCAAATTCATGTATGAAGAGCAAAGGGCATCACTGCCACTTTGTTTTCCACAAATATCTTTTTTTTTGGGGGGCGGGTTGGGGGGGAGAGGGAGACATTGGTAAAGGACATAATTCATACTCCAAATATTTCAGCATTCCTCCCTCTCCCTGCTATTGCATTTGTGTGCAGAAATCACAGCCATACTCCACACAGCCTTAAAGCAGAGATACACTGCACTTTAAAGCAATTTAATGCAAGCACTCATTACATTTCTGGTGGAAGTCCAGGGGCACATCTCTGCAGGATGCCTCTAATTCCCGCCCCTTCACACTTCATTTTGAAAGCCACTGTCACCATCTCTCACTGTAACCGAGGGCAGATAATCTGCCACAGCAGGAAGTCCGGTAGGCTCCTTTTCTCTGCCTAGTTAGCGATGGACACTCAATTGCATTTCACTGTAAATGGGAAAGAACTTGAACCTGTGACCTTCTGTTTTAGATGGCACTGTGCTGCTTACATCGATAATGCCAATATTGTCAACTGAGAGGTATCCCTGACATTTTCCTTCAAGTGCAAGGGCACCACAGCCAGGGAAGGAAGGAAATTCCTTAGGAATATGTTATTTTTCAGGTTTATTTTCATGCTTTATTTCCTCTCTAGTCTTTGCTATTGGGAAAAGAGAAATGTTCAACTTGTAAGGTATAAAAGTACTATGGAAGAGGTAGGAACCATAATGAAACTGGGGAGGTTTTGAACCTGTTACAAAAGGCAAATCAGAAAGCCAAAAGTCCTTTCTGGACCAAACAGACATCAAGAAAAGTCTTTGTAATTATAGGAGTTTCTAAGTTCAGATGTCTTGGAGGGGCAGGCAAAGCCACTGCACATGATGAAACTCTGCTTAAATTCACTGTTTAACTAGTGAGATTTTGCAAAGACCAAAAGCAAGGCAGTTTCTTTTTCTTCTTTTTTTTTTTTTTATTGCTGACATAGGTAAGGGAGCACAAGATGGATCTTGGCTAAATACCTATAACATCCTATCTGTAAACAAGAAAAAAGCTTCTGCATCACCATTCAATTATTTCTATTCAGCAGCTTACCTGTCTGGCAGGGTGGGAAGTGAGAGGAGAGTGGGAGGAGGAGAGGCCAAAGGGTAGAAAATTCAGTTACTGGGGAAAGAAGAAAGAAGGATGGGGACCAACAAAATGAAATTTTCAGTTATATTAACTTCTTTCTGCTTCAAGAATCTTTATTTTAGAACTACTGAGGGCTATTAGAACACTCCACTCATATTCCTATTATATTCTCCATGTGTCATTGCACCTAATACAGAATGTTTCAGCAATGTGTGAGTTTTCATTACTCTTTCCTATTGGATGCCTAGCTGTTTAAAGGATTTAACAACATTATCATTTTACAGTTATTTGCATCCAAAATATATTGCGAATCAATTCCAAGTATTTGATGGATGCAAACAGCAGGGGATTGGGGCAAAGGAGAGGAATTATTTAGTGAGATTTGGGGTTATAGCTCAGTTTAATGGAATGAAATTCAGCAAAAGAAAAAAATTTAGATTGAATATCAAGAACTATTTCCTACAAGCAAGGTATATTAGACTAAACAGTCTCCCAAGGGAAGTGGTGGAATCCCTATTGCTCAAGCATTTAAAGTTGGACTGTATAAACTTCTGGAGACCATATTGCAGGGAACAATCCTGCATTGGCTTCTGGGGAAGGGGCAAGATGACTTAATAGAGTTATTCATCTTCCATATCTAACATTCTATAATGATTCACCAAGTTCAACTTGAAGGGAAGAGAACCTCCTATAACACATCATGCCATACCTCAACATTATTAATTACATTGAAGAGTGATGTAATTAAGCCACCATGAAATATATAAGGGTCATACCTATCTCTTGCTGAAGCCAATAGCAAAACTGCCATTGATATACATTAGAACAGACACAGAGCCTAACTCAGCTGCCAAAAACATAAAGGGTTCTGAACCACTCTTATTCTGCTAAGCATTTTATTTTATATCACTTTTTTATACCCCCCCGTTCAGGAAAGCATCCCATTTCCAGATAGCACGCTCTTAAGTCCCACTGAAGTCACTATTTTCCTCAACAGGTAGCACTCGCCGTATTGCCTAAAAGGCATTAATCCATAGTGGAACTCTGAAATGAATGCAGAATCTGACAAAAGAACCGGAGACATCATTTTTGAAGGGACATAGTCGAGTGGGGATGGAGGACAGAAGTGGGTATTAAAATAGAACGCTAAATCCTAGCAACAGTTTAAAAAGATTTAAAGAGAGCGAGAAACCTTCATGTATTTTCTCTTTGACCATTATAAAACATGGGATTATTTTCCATTATATAACAGCCATTCTGTGTCATTGCTGTGCAGCCATAGAACTGGGGGAGTGGGGCTAGAGAAGGAGTCCTTCAAGGGTTCTGTTCACAGTGGTCTGTGTGACCTTCTCTCTCATTTTGTTTCATGTGGATCCACTAAAGTCACAAACCAACTCAAAAGCTGAAGGTGAAAGAGATACGAGCTACTGACTTTTGCCTGGTTTTGGGTCAAAGATGCATGAAACTGTTGAGAGTTGCATATATTACAATCTCCCTGGTTTGGTAATCTGTCTTTCCCAGGGTTTAACCTTAATACTCACCCAGAGTAAGCACAGAAGCCTGGGACATGACCAGAAGTAAGGGGCCTTTGCTTGTGTGACACCACCGCAGTATGTTAGCCAGCATTTCCTTACCTCTGGGTACTAAAGTACAGAGCTTGAACAAATGGCAAGAAATATGTAAACTTGCCAAGCTTTTTTTCTTTTCCTTTTTCTCCAGCAAATAGCTCAGAGAAGCTCAGACTGTTTGATGTTTTAGTATTGCAATATATCCTCTGGCATGAGCTGGATTTAGGGAACTGGCTGTGGGTCCTCTCAATACCCAAGGTAACTAAGCTTAAGTAACTTCATTCTGTAATGATGGCACAGCTGATAGCATTAGTATATGGCCAGAGGTGAGTTTCTCAGATTGCTGATCCAGGGATAAAAGCAGGCCTGTAGTCAGCTACTGGAAAGGCTCACAGGGCCTGCAGTACATCACTTTCTCAGAATTGCATATGGTCAGGTCACACAACACAGTCAGCACTATAGGAACCAACTGCCCTTTGCTACATGTGTGCTCACACATTCCACTAGTCCTCAGACTTGCCTTTTGTTTTGTTTAGGTGAAGACACCTGCATTGTCAGTGTCTTGCAGCTCCTGTAGCCATTTACACCCCCTTTGCATCGGTGTAGGTGACAACACTGCAGTGAAGCAATGAAGAGTCAGCCCCCTAATGCTGAAGCTTACGTTGGTATCCACTTTGCCGTAAAGTCATACCCGTTTCAACAATTTGGTCTCTCTCAGGTTGCTATGTGCTTCAGCCCCCTCTGTTGTTCATAGAGTAGCCTATTCTAGTAGTTGGCAACCTTCCCTAGACATGGTCCCCCTTCCTTCTGTCTAATTAATAATAGAAAAGGCAGGGTGGTTGTGATCCCCTGATACCGGTTTGTGAACCCCAGGCTGAGAGTTTATGACTTAGTCTAGCTCAGTGGTTCTCAACCTGTTTATCATTGGGGGCTACATATGCGGCCCACTGTGTGCTACATGGGCCACAGGCTGAGAACCACAGCCCCTGTCTCCCCCAAGCCCCCACAGTCCCCTATGCCCAGTGCCCCCACCCAGAGCGGGGCCTGGAGCACAGCCCTGAGCACTGGGACGGCCATCTGGTCCCCAGACCCTGCAGCAGGGCCAAACCCCAGACCCTGAGCCCCCCCACATGGGGCCAGACTGTGGGACCACAGGACCACACCCCCCACCCTCCCGTGGCAGAGCAGCTGGCAGCCGGACCCGGACCCTGCAGCACAGAGCCAGATGCCAGACCCCGGGACCCCACCACAAAGGGCCGGGTAACTGGCTGCCCGACCTGACTCGAGGAACAGAGCCCCACCGAAACCCTGGAGGTGCTACAGCACTCCGCCAAAACTCTAGTTCCCAGATCCCTCCCCCCTCCTCCCCTACCCACAGACCCACTCTCCCTTCCCCCCGGCACCCTGCGGCACTCACCAACCCCTTGCTGGTAGGAACGCTCATGCTGGCTGCAAAATGCTGTCTCCCCCTCAGCCAGCCCCACCCCCTGCCAGACCGGGGCAGCAAATTTTGAATTTTTTTTTAGCACGCAACTGGGCCATAGCACCTGCAACCAGGATTCGACAACCTCCCTAGCCCGAGTACTGTGACATTTTTGGCAACAGCAGGAGAGTCAGAGGTGGTTATGTAACAGCCTCATGATGAACGGGCACAGTGAAATAAGAGGCCTCTTCATTCCATGACCACGTCCTGATAGAGTAGCAAATTTAAGTGGGGTTTTTTTTATTAACCCCTTCACAGCAGGCTGGCTAGCCACAAGTTAGAGAATATTGCCACCGTGCATTAAGAACTCTTATCTTAGCATTAGAACTGTTAACCACAGTCCTGCCTTCAGCAACAGCACAGGACACACTTACAGCTGTGATTGGCTTTTCAGCCTCTGGGGATCTCATCATTTCAGGAGAGGAAAAAACCCAACATTATCAACACTTCCTTCTGGCCTAATCCTCATTTAAACTAGGCATTCTCTTTCCTCCCTTTCTCTCTGTGTCAGGAATAAAAAAGACCCTTTGGCCAAAACTTAATCATTTTCTTTTAATTACTGGTGTAAAGCTTCACAAACTACCATAAGTGTTCTCCCTCCCTCTCTCTCTCTTTTAGTGTTTGCTTGTTTATTTCTTTGGCAGACAAGATGATGTGCTGACAGTTTCTGTTGTTGATGTAGTTGCCTCCACTAATTGAGTTCTGCTAATCAGGGCTGGGATACTAAAATCCTTTACTGCCCCTATGTAGGATGAAGGATGTCAGTTGACATGGAGGTTTTATTCCTCATGTTATTTTCTTATTACACATTTTCAACCCACAAAACACATCTCGCTATAAAACACTCGTGAGATAAAAACTGTATTTTAAAAAGAAATTGCCTTCTGCGACTCCCATTCCATTCCATTATTAACATGGAAAAATATTAAAACTCTAAATTACTTTTTACTAATTACTGACTGTTATTTATCACATTTCATTCAACTTGAACAAAAATAGAGTAGCAAGCATCATATTTATTTTATACTACATTTTATTCACTAAGTTGGACTTCTGATCTTGCAGGGAAATATTTAAATCAATGCTCTCTACTCTATGCCTCCCAAAACTATTTTCACTGACATTCACAAGTAAAAATCATGTAATCATGGTAAATCATAGCAGAAATCATAACATTCTTATTTTAAAATGCCAACATTTTGGGTCCAAGCTGACACTTCTTATTCATGTGAAGGATGGTCTTCCAGTTAAAGCAGTGGCACAGGACTCAGAAAATCTAGGTTCAACCCCAGCTGTGCCCTAGACTTCCTGTGTGATCCTGGGCAAGTCACTTAATCTCTCTGTGCCTCAGTTTCCCATCTGTAAAATTCAGATATACTAATTTGTCATGTTCATCCATTGTCTTGACTACTTTAAATATAAGCTCCTTGAGGCAAGGACTGTCTCAGTATATATGTGTATACTACCTAACACAATGGCATCCCTTCCCAATCTCAGTTGAGACCTACAGGCACCAAAAATGATAAGCAGTACTCTCATTAATGAGAACAGGGCCACAAGCATGGATAAGGGTTATCGGGACTGGCCCTTTTCACACTAAACTACCAGTGCCCTCTAAAAGATGTATACGAACAATTCTTTCCAAAGTATAGTCTATAAAACATTTAGAGGCAATTGATAATTTCAAGAAATGTGCCATCAATCACAATTTTTATAAAATCCTAAAGAAACAAAATCATCTTACAAGTTAGTTAAACACCGACACATTGCCATCATCAACCACTGCCACTAGTGCACTCACTCCCAGTTGCCCATCTGATCCATTTCACTGCCTGGCTACATGGCTCTGTATTTCAGGATTTTAACAGTACACAAGATGGTCTCTCGGTGATTTTGGACTGGATCCTCTAGGTTCTGTTGTGCAGTTTCAAAGCTCAAAATTTAACAATTAAAAAGATGGAGGGTAAATTGTATTTGTGAAACTAACCAGATGAAAATAAGGTTTGCTCTTATATATATACACACACACATATAAAAAGAGAACCAGATTGTGAATAGGTGCATCTACCTATGGTATATCTAGCAAGCTAGATGAAGTGTGTGAGGGAGAAAGATTAAATTCAATGACTATGTAAGTGAGACGTTGATATTTTAATACAATTAACATCAAGATATTCAGAAAGACTCCCACAACAGCTTTCACTCCTTCCCTCCCCAAATCTCTCTGACACACGTACAGGATTTTTTTTATTAATAATCTCAGGGTTTTTTTAAATTAAATAATCTGATAACACTGGGCAATGTACATTAGTCAGCAATTTGGCTCTGACTCAGCAAAGGCATGTGCTTAATTTACAGCAAGTGAGTAATCCCTTCCTGATTCAGCGAAGCCCTTAAACATTAATATATTTCCCATTGACTTCAATGGGAGCTAAGTATACGCTTAGATGCTTTGCAGAATCCGGGCCTATAAGAGGCGCTGCACTTATGGGTATTGCTCTTCACGGAAAGCTTTGTAAATAGGTTTAAATGGGACTTGGTGATTTATGTTTTAACTTCACCTTCTTCTTTGATTTGTATAGCTTTAGATGTTTACAATGTTGTATGCAGTTTGTTGTAGCCCTGTCGGTCCCAGGATATTAGAGACAAGTTGGATGAGATAATATCTTTTATTGGACCAACTTCTGTTGGTCAGAGACACAAGCTTTTGAGCTACACAGAGCTCTTCTTCAGGTCTAGGGAAAGTATTCAGCGTGTCAGAGCTAAATACAAGATCCAACAAATAGTCTAGTTAAAGAAGTTGGCACATATTCTAAGGCAGCGTTCTTCAAAGATTTATGGCTGCGACCCCTTTCCATGGTCCGGCATCCACTGAGGGGCCCCCCTGGTATGTCCGCTGAAATGCCACCAAATTGAAAGCTTCCGCGTTCTGCAGCGGCATTTTGGCGGGACAAAAATAGACCGCCGGTCTATTCGGCGGTCTCCCAGGTGGGATCAGTGGTGGCACTGTGGTCTTGCGCATGCCCGGGGGTGGTCTCGCGCATGTCCAGGGGTGCGCACACCCTACTTTGAAGACCACTATTCTAAGGGACTTCACTGAATAGTCCTTTGGTTTAGCATAAGTAATTAGTGCATATTCTAATACCTTTCCTGGACCTGAAAAAGAGCTTTGTATAACTTGAGAATTTGTCTCTCTCACCAACAGAAGTTGGTCCAATAAAAGATATTACGTCACCCACCTTGTCTCTCTGTGTTTACAATGTAGCATATTATATTACTCCATATACATTAGGCGAATTAAAAATGTTGTAAAATAAAATTTAAGGCCTGGTGTATGCTTAAGTTTTTTTCCCCCTCACTTCTGGCCAAAAAAGTCTGACAGCAAAAGCCCTAATGTAGATACAGATATAACAAGAAAAAAGTCAATTTGCTAATATAACATTGCATTTGGAGAAACCAGTATAAGCTTATCTCCACTAGGAGAATTCGGCTGCATAGCTACAGGTATACTAGTGTAGGCAAGGCTGAAGAAGTAGGGTTGAGGCTGCTGTGAGAACTTTAAATCTGAACATCCATCCTTTTCTGCAATTAAAATCTCATTCTTAATGTTGCACTAATACTGTTTTTAGCAATTAATTATTTTTGTTTGTTTATTTAAATCACCACACTAAAAAGAGAAAAAATACATTACTTATATCATAGCAATGCTTGGAAGTCCACATTGTGTTAAGTGCTATGCAAGCATAATAAAAGATTGTCCAATACTATCAAAAACTGCACATGCATTTATTTGAAGGACTGAGCCTCCAAAGTAGCCAAGCAGACTCTCCTTAAACTTTCCATAAATAAATAATATAGATAACACAAATTCATCTTTGTGCTGAGAATAAGCATGAAATACCACAACAAAAGGTGTTTTGGAATGTTAAAAGGCCACTGAATTGGAGGTTTAGAATGAAAATACCATCTCAAGCATAGCTATAATAAAAACCACTCATGAATAAGTGCATTCCACTATTAAATAAAAATGGCAAAGCCAGATGTAGACAAAGAAGAATTCTGAAAGGTAACCAAGACAGTAAACATCAAATGAAGGTTTGTTTTTATTTGTGAAGAATCCATTCCAGCAAGAAACTGAACCAAGGATCTAGGATTCCAAACGCAGTAAAGCAACCTACTGAACTGAAGGTAAATCTGCTTTCTCTGCCAATAGTCCAATCTGAGATATGTACTGTGACAAAGCTCCAAGTCTGTCCTTGTGGGTCCTGCGCTTCCTGGCAGATTTAGGGGCCTCAGAAACTCATCTAGGCCCCAGAGTGACCTCCCTTTCTCAGTATAATTGGCAGGAGTCACCACCTAGTGAGTTACCTTCATCACAGGCCAATATGGAAGATGGAAAAGGGGGGAGCCCGGGCCCGCCCTCTACTCCGGACTCCAGCCCAGGGACCCTAATAGTATCAGCTAAGATGGCTGACCTTTTAGGCACCAAACACAATACAATTCCCTGGGCTACTTCCCCACAGCAGTCCCTGCTTCTTCAAACTCCACTTCACCCTTACCTCAGGGCTTCCTTCCTTCAGTATGATATGTTATCCAACACGCAGTCTCACCAACAGCATAACTTCCTTCCACAGCTCCTGACACCCACAGCCCACCTGACTAACTGGGAGGTTTTTATCTGGATTCAGCCAGTCCCTGATTGGCTTCAGGTGTCCCAATTAGGCTAGCTGTTTCTACTCCTTTCTAGAAGGTTCTTAATTGGCCCCAGGTGTCTTGATTGGTCTGGAGTAGCCTTTGTTTGGCTATCCAGGGAACAAGGACCTGCACATCCTAAGGCTGATATACCTGCCTTCCAGCACTCTCCTATACCCTTCTGGTCTGACTCCGTCACAGTACATAAAAGAGAGGGAACAAAACATACATGTATAACAGAGACTTTTTTTTAACTTTACAGGTCTTGCATTTGAGTACTGTCCAGAACTACCCCAATCTTTTGAAACTAGTTCAAATCAGACATTCACACCACCAGCTGTGCACTGTCAAATATTCTGATTCTACCTCTTCACTTGCAATGCACTGCAACTCTCACACAGCATCCATGCCTCTGTTCTGCAACCAGAATGTTCCAACGCTACCTTTAAAACTGTACAAGTCACTCTTCCGGTGACAAGGTAAGGAAGTTTATTGTTTCAGGAGAAGGATCAGGAAACGCTAAAGCTCTGTAAGTATATAAACTGGGTGGATGAAACAGAGTAAGATTTCTTGGTCTGAAACTTTACCAGGTCCGAAGCCTCCTCTTCCTCCTTACCTGTAGTCAATGAAAAATATATGTGCAAAGATGCAGATTATCATGCTTTAATACACTCTTAGGCTCCAATTAAGCAAAGCACTTAAGCACGTGCTTAAGTGTTTTGCTAAATCAGGTCCATAAAGTTACAGAAAGTAACCTTCTTAGGACTAGAGACTCTATCTTTAAGGTGCAACCCTGAGTAAGGGATGGTGCATAGGGACCCTCCCTCCCAGGGACGCACCAGCGGACACTGTGTTAGTGCACAGAGGATGGGTCCATAAATCATAGAAATATAGAGCTTAAAGGGACCTTCAGACATCACCGAATCCAGCCCCTGTGCTAAGGAAGGGCCAAGTAAAACTAGATCATCCCTGACAATTTTTTGTCCAACCTGCTTTTAAAAACCGCCAATGACTGGGATTCTATAATGCCCCATGGAAGCCTATTCCAGTGCTTAATTATCCTTATAGTCAGCAAGTTTTTCAAAACAGCTAACCTAAATATCCCTTGCTGCAGATTAAGAACTTGTCCTGCCTGCAGTGGGCATGGAGAACAGCTGATCACAGTCCTTTTTATAACAATCCTTAACATATTTGAATACTGTTATCAGGTCCCCGTCTCCCCAAGTCTTCTTTTCCCAAGACTGAATGTGCCCAGTTTTTTTTAACCTTTCCACACAGGTCAACTTTGCTAAATGTTTTCTCCTTTTTGTTGCTCTCCTCTGGACTCTAAAGCACAGTGCTCAAAACTGGAAACCGTACTTCAGCTTAGACCTCTCAAATAGAGCAGGACAATTACCTCCCATATTTGACTTATGACGCTCCTATTAATGTGCTTCAGAATATTAGCCTTTTTAACAACAGCATCATATTGTTGGCTCATTTAATTTGTGATCCACTAAAACCCCCAGATCCTTCACAGCAGTACTACTGCCCAGCCAGTTAGGCCCTGTTTTGTAGCTGTGCATTTGATATTTCCCTCCTAAGTGTAATACAGTAAACACTGTTTTATCAGGCATGCTGGGGGAATGGAGTGAAAAATGCCGGTTAACTAAGAAGAAGAGAGTTTGGATGTGGGAGAGGGCTCGGGGCAGTGGCTTGGGGCGCAGTGTGGGTTGCCGCTTGTGGGGAGCTGCCCAAAGTGAGTGGCCTGCAGATCCAGCACTCCGCACTGCTTCTTGCATCTCAAGCCCCCTCCCTGCACTCAAATCCCTCTCAGAGCCTGCGCCCCAACCTCCTGCTGGCCCCATGCCAACCGGCCTATAGACTGGAATTTCAATGAAGATCAGAAATGCCAGTTTATAAAGCTTTCTGGTTGGTGAAGTGCCGGACAAAACAGCTTTTACTGTACTTTGCATTTGTATTTACTGGGTTTCACCTTGCTTATTTCAGACCAATCCTCCACTTTGTCATTTTGAATTCTAATCCTACCACATATCCTCCTATGGTCTGGCCCTCCTGGCTCAATTGCTCCCAGGGAAAAGCATCTGAGGCTCAAACTCTAATCACCCACATCCACCCAGTGCCATGACACAAAAAGTCTTAATGTGGGTAGTAATGGTGAGCGAGGGGGAAGTCCACAAACCTTCCCAAGCCTTTAATGGCCATGATGGACCAAGACATGATCTGGCTCTCAGTGAGCAATTTTCAGATGATTTCTTTAAAACAAGGCAAACGCATTCATCCTCTTTCTGGACGTATAAATATGCTGTGAATTATCCAATCCCCTCCAAAGAAACATCCGTGAAAAATATTTTACTGATAAAAAAAATGCCCCATGTATCCACACATTTATTTCTTGGCGGAGAGCAAGTATGAGACATTTCACCCTGAAAGGTAATTTTTGGAGAAAGGTACAAGCGTTTGAGAAGAAAGGCTTCAGACGAAAAGTGCCATCTCAACCTTACCTGTAGCATTGCGGCTGCCAGGCTATAATGAAATGCTAAAGTGGCTGTAAGCAAAAGGGAGATGGAGGACTGAGTCAGGGGGAGATGACACAGATGAACAGTCACTTCTTTGCTATTCAAGGGTAAAAAAAATATATATTTTTCCACGTGACAGAACTGTATCTCTGTGTCATAAATTTCAGTAGGCAAGTGTCAATACCAGGACTGCTAATGCAGCCTCCAGGTGACATTTAAAAAGAATAGTATTAAGTGTTCATACAGAAGGCTTGAGAGATTAGGCACTGTAGAGATAAAAAGCCCATCTATTTACTTGTAGGGTGAGTACAACACAATAACTATACACACCATCTTGGATCCCAGAAATCTGCCTGCCAGTACTAATATGGTACAACCTGGCAGGACGCAGACATGTGTCACTAGTGCAATCAGACATGCTATATGCTTAGGGTGACCAGACAGCAACTGTGAAAAATCGGAACAGGGTGGTGGTGGTGATAGGAGCCTATATAAGAAAAAGACCCCAAAAACGGGACTGTGTCTATAAAATCAGGACATCTGGTCACCCTATATGTATATATATATATATATATATATATATATACACACACACACACACACACTCTAATAAGGAAGTAATCTTCTCCAGCAACAATGCTGCTTAACTCCTTTTATAACTCTGAGACAACGCTTCCCAACTTCTGTCTAATTTTTATTTCCTCATGGGTAAAAATAAAACCTCAGTTATTTTAGCGGGTGTTCTAGGGTTTGATTTTTTTTTAAATTAGGTCTGTTACTACTTGAGGGTGGAATGTATCCAACAGAGAACCATAAAGGAAAAAGGAAGTGATTAGATGATCACTAAACACAGGGTTGTAATGGGAACAGGAATCGGTGATTGCTACTCATACAGGATCTCCACGGCCCAATAAAGCACTTCCGGATAGCATGTGGGAAAGTTTTTCCCTGCTGTCATCACTTGGGAGAGGAAATGGAAGAATTTGAGGATAATAGTAATAATATCAAGGAGCTTTTTTAATTTTGAGAGAGAGGCTTACAGTGGCAGAAGCGCCCCGCAATTTAATGCCAGCAAAGACATACTCTTGATCTGCTCCTGTGAAATGCGGAGCATCTTCTGACTCTAGCTGGAGTTGACGGAGCACAGCACCTATCAAAATCTAAGCCTTTGTCTTATAGATGTTATTGATTGACACTAAAAGCAATCCAAGTGAACAATTCTCTGTACTTGTGCACAGCAGGGAGCCTGAGCAAATGGTGTGAACCCCCTGTGGATTAAGCAGCTCATCTCTCTTGCCGTGGAGAGGGCTGGCACGTTGTTGTGCAAGGGAGCATGGTAGATCTGGAACTAAAGAGAGCAGGAGTTGTGGATCCTCAAGTCTACAGTAGCAGCTGAAGCATGGCTCCAGTCCTCCTCCAGTGCATGGGGACAATACTCTTTCTCCTGCCCCTGTGAAACCTTGGAGAGACTCAGGCCTTGGAATGGGATCAGCGCTGCACGTTGTAAGTGGAACAAATGATGGAGATGCAATTCTGAACAACTGCATAGCCCCCGGAGACTATTTCTGAAACCCAGTTGCTATCTTGCCATTAGATCTGATGGCATATGGCCTCTTCAGATAATAGTTGGAAGAAGGGGTGACTGGTGTCATGCAGCTGGTCTACTTGTCACAAAGGTACTTGGGTCTGAGTCATGGCTGCCTCCCCACTATGGAGATGGCTAGGATCTACATTTGTTGCGTCCACATACTCATGATCTTCTAGACTGTCTGAAATTAAACTGAAGTAGAAAACTCCTCCATCTAGTAAAGCAGTTTCTGGAGCTGGAAACATGCTTTTCTTTTTCCATGTGCTCTCCTACTGCCTTTCTGATGGGCTTGCCACACAACTTGTCATCACTAAGCCTGGCTGTTTCAAGGATTTGGTGTGGGAGTCTCTTCCTTACAGGTGAAGCCACCAGGCCCCCCTAGCCACAACAATAGAGGAAAAGGATTGCACTGATAACTTTACAGCGTCCAGGGGAGTAACAGCAATGAAAGAAGCAGCCAAAGATATTTTAGCTCAAGGAAAGCAGTAGAAGAAACAAACGTTAACAACGATGCCTTAAAACTTCCTCGTTGGAGGGACACCTCAATCCTTCTGAATCTATGTCCCGGGGAAGAAGTCTCCCTCACAGAGAATTACAGTGTCTTTAGCGGTTGAAGAAGTCACAGAATTTTGTAAAATTGAATAGACTGCCTGTTATAGCAGAATCCATTCTATGGTGTTCTCAATCTGCCAAAATAATACCTTCTGCTGAAGGATGTCTCAGACTTTGAGGAGAAAGACAGACTTAGGTTGTGGCTTGCTCCTCCTGAAGCTCCAAAGTCAGTATTGATTAGCTTATTATTCTCTGGGGTCAGTGGGATATGTTTATAGGGAGAAAGGGGCTGAGAATCAGAGCAGACTAAAACTGGATCTCTGGGCTAGAAGAGAATGACATACATGCCCTTTCCAACTCAAAGGCTTTCTGCCCTGCAGTATTTAACCCCATCCTTTGCACCAGGAATCGTGAATGGCTGAAGTGTTAAAGAAGATAGGTATCTTTGTTGTCACTGGCAGCTCCCTTCATGGTGTAGAGATTGTTTGACAGATCCCCTACAGTGGAGAATTTTCGCTATGTGGAGACCCAGAAAAAGAGAGAGGAACTCAACTAGAGGGAGTAAGAGAAACTTCTTGTTAGGGAATCCATGCTGCTTTTCACACTGCAAGAGAAACCTACTTTAAAACCTTGAGGGGAATCACTGTAATATCCGCAACTGAGGGCAGACTCTCCAAGGATACCGAGAGACGGTAGGGACAGATTCTTACTTATTTTCTAATGACAGTCACAGATAGAAGCATCTCCTTATCTTGTTCCTTTATCTGCTCTGCTACCACTGGTTCAGCACAAAATAGGAGATATACATCCTCTGGGGGTGGAGAAAAAGGCACAGACTGGTTGCCCTGAAAAGGAGCTGTATCAGCAGGCAATGCTCACTTCTGTTAAGATGCTACGGTGCTTGGGCAAGTCTTGTCATGGAGCAGTATCTCCAGGCAGGCTGGTATGGTAGTTAGACCAGCATAGAGCCTTGGCTTTGGTAGGCTTGTCTGCCATTTGGATGCCACCATTGAGGGTAATTAGAATATTTAGCGGCAGCCCTCTCCTATTGCCAATACAAATTTTTGAAAGTATCCCAGAACCTGCTATAATTAACATTAAATCAATGGTTTCTGGTTACTTCTAAGAAAAATAAAATAAACAGCCACAGGACACTGGCCAGAATGAGGTGAAGGGCAGAATCAAATCAGATGTGGCTGCTGCCTCATCAGTTCTGTAGACTGCTGCCTCTCCTTGGATGAATGTAAAGTTAACCCAGCTTTCAGGATTTCTGGCCATGAACTCACTGGAGAATGCAATAACTTGATGGCAGAATCATTAAAATCCACTGACTTGAATTACAAGGCCATTGAAAACCAGAGAGGATGTTGGATCCATCACTTCTCAGGACTATTTTATTTAGCTTGCTTGGCATATAAAGCACTTTTTTTTTTTGGTGGTTGGAAGCAATGATGCAGGAGGAGGTGGAGTTATTTTTTATTTGTATTTGCTGCAAATGTATCTCCTTCTTTGTGATTCCCCTTGAGAAGAAAAGAAATTAAAAATAATAGAAAAACCTCTTAGCCTATCATTCCTGCTGTCCACTGATTTCTCTCCAGAGCTGTAAAATCCAGCTGTCCAAATGCTGAAGAGAAGGGCCAAAACTGAAATTTTATTTTGAATGTCATAAATCAACAGTAATAAAAAGAGATGAATGATCAAGATTCCAGTTTTTCATTAAGAGTTTCAGGGAAGGTGAGTTTTTCCATATTGATCTAGGTTACGAATGAGCTTGTTTCAAGATATAATACTTGTTTAACCAATTGAAAACATTGTTAATTGGCCCTGTACATGCATATGGGCATTAACGGGAGAGGACGGCTATTTAGTGCTGGAAGAAACAAGAAGGTCAAAGGCTGAAACATTCTAAGCCAACTGCGATGTCAATACACAAAACAAAACATGTAATTATCTCAGGGCATGATTTGACCACCCGTACTCAACCTATGCAGTGCCTTACTTCGTAAGAAATCCCGTTGAAATCACAGGGCAAGGTACTATTCTATGAGCGAAGGTGGCAGGATCAAGGCCTCAGTGCTGCTAGACTCCTTGAGACAAATTGATACCTGCTGTAACTCCACTCATTTCTAGGGTTTATTCCAGGGATGGATTTGGCCCACTGTGTAGGGAAATACAGAGGTGTCTGGCATGAGATGCATCTCTGGCATCAATATCTGACCCTTGAGTAATACATCCCATACCTTACTTGGAATAGGTACTTTATACAGTTTATTTAGCCTTGTGAATAACTCAATGACAATAGGGTTTTATGGTCCATTTTGTGTTTAATTATACAACACAACTGTTGATTGAGTATTTTCCAACAACTAACACGATGAAAGGCTTGAATGACACTTTATGCTGTTATGTGCCGCTTAGTGGGATACAAGAATGATAGAGACACTGAAACCTGGGTTACATTCTTCAGATAGGGAAAAACATGACTGGAAAAAGAAATTACAGCAATGAACACCATGTTCTTCTGTTTGCAAAAGCCAAAAGGGTCTGTTTTATCATGCAGTGATTGCTAACATTAGTGAACTCACCTTCTCAGATGAATGCAGAATAGCCCCATAAAGGAATTTGGGGCTCAGTGTTAGAGAATTACTAGATGACTTAGTATCCCACTAGTAGGTATATTTATTCCAGAGTGTTTATGGGACAAGGACTGAGCGGAATTTACAAAGGAAAATTAATAGAGTACCATTTGGTAAAGTGTTTCTTCAGACCTGCCAGCATTATTTTGAAAGCCTATGATTTTGCTATTGCATTAAAACCAAGACAGCTTTATCCCAGGTAAGTCACTACTACTCCTTTATTTTCTCTTAAAGTATCTTAAAGTCTCTGATATCAGCTTGCAGATTTAAAATTGGAATAGACAGGCTAAAATTAAAAATAGAGATCCATCACCCCTGAGTTCAGCATAGTCCGGGAAGCATATGTGCAGCCTTTAGTGCTTGCCATAAGCATCCCTCAAAGTGATGTAAGCAATAGACTCACCTGTCCCAAACGACTGGCTTTTTGGGTCAGGAACTGATTTTTCCTCTATTTGTACAGAGCCTAGCACAATGAAATAATGAGATCTCTAGGCAGTACTGCAATATACATTAAAAGTAATACTATCCAATTTGAAAATACCACATTAATACCAGAAAAGCAGGATGGCTTACTATGTAAAAGAGAAAATGTTATGTTCAATTAGAAGCTGGCATAGACACCAGACTCAACAAGTGGTAGCTGATAGGGCAGAACCAGCAAGTCCAACAAATTAGCTTCTGAACAATACCATGAAAGACAATGCTTGACAGGCTCAGTCATGGTGATAGAGTCAAGTGGCAAGTGGAGTGGTGAAGAAGAATAGTGTTGGGCAAGCATTAGACCTGCAGTGGGCTGTGAATGGCTGATATGGATGAAAGAAACTCCCCCTAAAATTCTTCATAGATCATGCGGTGACACCTCTGCATGGACCAACATCTGTGGAATAGTCGGCGTTAGCTATCCCTACCCAAAATCAAATGCCTTCTCTCTCTGGTGTGCCTAATTTTTCACCTATCTCATAACTCTGCTGTGTTCCTTTGCCTTGCTCTCTAACAAGCCAGATCATGCAATGCTACAGCAAACAGCTCTTGACTGACTTAACTTAAACATGATACAGAAACAGACTTTAAAACAAAACCAAAGGCTTAACCATTTGGACAATTCTTAGGCCTTGGCTCATAGCACTGGGGACCGTGTTATTCAATTAAAGTGTATTTTAATTCCTCTCTGCCCCCAGCCTAAAAATTGAGGATGTGGCACTGAATAAATATCAGGCTAAGGATCTAATCTGTCTCAATGTAAACCCCATCATGAGTCAACACAAGACTGAACTGGTCCCCAAGGACCTGATCCTGCAGCACCCATTGAATCAAAGGCAAAACTTCCATTGACTACATCAGCACAGGACCAAGGCTGAAAGACCCTATTCTGCAAGGTGCTGGTGTCTCCTGAGAGGTGTTGAGCCCTGTCTGCCCCCAATTACTTTAGTGAGAGCTGAGACTGCTTAACAATTTGCAGGACTGGGTCCGAAATTGCTGGGATTAGCTCCTTCAACTGCCAATGGTGCTTTGGTCCATAGACAAGCTACCAACATTTAATTAATTGGTAAAAATAGCTTAGAGCCTGTCACACTAGGACAATTTCCTTATGGGCTAGAGGCTGTCCATACATATTCAAAATGATCTAATATTTATCTGGACTATCCTTCAGAATGTTGAAAGGTGTTTCTGCTTCATGATCCATAATGCATCATGCTAAAGAAGTTCTTGCACTCTGCATAGTGAAAATAAAGTAGAATACAAAGAGCTCAGTTGTTTCTTGAGTGGTACTCTCCTCTTTGCTGGCAATTTGGGAGGGGAAAGTACAGACATTAATTAAAAACAGCTAATAAAATCTTTAAAATAAAAAGAAACTGTATGTGCAAAGATCGCAGCAAAATTTCAAATGCAATATTTCAGGGGAGGAGTGGGAGAGAGATCTAAAAGAAATGGAGGTAGGAATAAATAAAACAACCACAGTTTCATCCACTTTTCCCCCACTTGCAATGTGGGGACGGGGAAAGGATGTTGCTATATTACATTCTGTCCTTGACCACCTGAATAATTAGCACTTGAAAATACCGTGATGGGTGTTCCAATATAAACGACTCATCATGGGTAGCAGACTATGAAATACAGTTAGTGAAAAAAAAAATTAGGGGGAAAGGTGAAAGTCTGCAAAAGAAAGAGAAGATTGGGGCAGCAAAGGAGTTTGCATTTATTTGTCACTGGTTCAGCATGTTCGCCGTTCAGCCCTGCTGCATGTGAGTCTAGCAATAGAGGCCAGCAGCTCCCATTAGCACTTTTCAGGTGTCAGAAAGACAGAAGAAAAGCATTTGAACAGGGGAAATAAAACCACTCTCTTTCAGCACCATGGACAGGGGAAACATTGTTGCTCAGCCTGGAAATCCAAGGCAGCGTCTCTGAAGTAAGTAAAGCATTTAGCTCTGAATATCTGCCCTAGACATTAATGGAATACGGTGAGCCAGGGCACAGCGATGCCACCTGGCAGATATTGGTTCCACAGATATTAGTGTACAGCAAGACAGCTGGTGACTGAGTAGAAGCCATTGAGCCCAAACATTTCTTGTTCATTCATTCATGTTCCTTTATTCTCTTCTGCTAAATGACAACAGCTTCCAAATGGAACCCAAGCCCGGGTTTCTCAGGCTTTGTCATACTCTGAGCAGAAGAAGCACCACCCATGACACAGACCAGTATTTGCCAATTACTATTATGCCTGTGAGAACTAAGACTTCCAGCTTTAATGAATAGTACAGTAGGTTCCTCAAAGCTGAGCCTCATACACCACTGCTGTTCTTCATGCCTTAAATGCTCTAAATTGCCATGAATTTAGGGTTGCTCTTAATTCCAGTTTCACAATTATGAGAGTTTGAACAACTCCAAGATTAAGAGAAGTTTAGAGAGCACGATTAAAGGTGAGATTGAGGTGATACATGGTGGCAGCTTTGCATCATTCAGATAAATTATAACAGTGAATCCACTGAGGTCTTAATTTCATAAACTAAAACAGTTGCCCAGAAAGGTTAGGAAACTCTGATCAGTCCATTTAACCTTCTCTACCAGATTTTCTAAATTAATATAGTCCCCCTTCCCAGTCCAAATATACACTTCCTAGGAAGAAAAGATGGACTCACAAAACTAAAACAGGCATCAATCAGTTTCCACCTATTTCTATAGCACCTTCCACGTCAAGATGACAAAGAGTTTTATAAATATCCACAAAGCACATCTCACAACACCACTGTGAGATAGTTAAGTATCATTAAGTATCTCACAGTAGCGTTAAGTATTATTCCCATGTTACAGAGGGGAAGCCTGATGTGCACAGAGGTTCAGTGATTTGTCTGATGTCACACAAGAAGTCTTTGGCAGACTCAGGAACAGAATCTAGATCTCCTGGATCCCAGGTGTGTGTCCTCACCACAAAAAAATCATTTTCTGTTTTATATAACTTATTCTTCACCTGGCAGAATACTGTGTCACATTTCTCTCAATAAAACCAAGTAAGAACTCCCTCAAGTGTTCCTTATGGCAGTCTCTCTCTCTTCCCAGCAGCTCAGTGAGAGAGCAACATTATTCAGGTCAGGTGAGATATCGTCCAAACATGAAATATTGAGGTCTCCTTCCATCACTTTATTCAGAAAAAAAATGTTTAATGAAATTGCAGGGATCACAGAAAAATGTTAGCAACAGTTTTCTAAAAAAACATAGTCCTGAGCTATAAAACAAACATTTAGAGGAAGATTGTTAGAACTCTAAGAGTATTTCAAGGTCTCATATGTCTTTGTTGGCCAAGAAGAAATTTTACCCGTCAGAGGCAAATCTCAGAGAAAAGAAGTTGTGTTCACAAACAAAATTCCAGGAGACCAGTTCCAACACTACCACCTTCTCTGACTAGATTCTGTGGCCATTATACAATTGTTACTCTCTTTTTTCTTATTCAAGGCCATTTGTGCTATTAGAGTCAATAAGAATTTGTTTGAGTAAGAACTTAAAGAAATACTCAGATAGCATGGCAATGGGTGACTTTATAATTCTATTTCTCTCTCTCTAGATATAAATATAGAGACTCAGAAAAACTGATGAAGAACTGGAAATAAGCAAATTATTAGAAACAAATAATCAATTTGATGTATTTTTTCTCCTTTCTTCTTCTTTTCTTGAACAAACTGTACAGTTTATTTGCTAAACAAAATTATGCATTAATTTCTTTACCAAATAATTATTGATCTGCACGTTGGTAGAGCTGCAGCTATTACAAGCAAGTACACAAGCTTTGCTGTAACTTACATAACTGGCATAACCAACCAAATACAACAAACTGTGGCTCAAAGTTTGCTTTTGGGAAACATTCAAGCTAACAGTGGACTCTTCACAGGAATTCATGGCTAGCAAAGTTTGAGCACTTCAAAGTTGCCAGAAAGCAAATACAAAAGCATCTCGAACACCATCAAACTGAAAGTTTGTTTGGGAATTTGAGTCAATCTTTGCAGAATATTTTGTTTTCACTCTCTGTTCATCTCTAGCAAGAACCTTGAAATCTGACCGACTTAGTCTTAGTGGGGGTGAGGGAGAATAACTGATCGCTCAACAACAACTTATGTACTTGAGTCTCTTCCTCTGAGATTCCAAAGAAGAGATGTAATAATTCAATTTATAGATCATATTAACAATTAATAATTAATTACACACTACTAACACCTTCTCTATGCCCCTCCTACAGGTTCTTTAATGCTGAGTGAATAAAGCTGTGGGGAAATCACATTTTCTTGAGGATTCCTACAGGGAATCAAATGTAACCCTGCTTCTCTTGTATCCGTAAAAAGAATGAGGAGTACTTATGGCACCTTAGAGAATAACAAATTTATTTGGGCATAAGCTTTTATGGACTACAGACCACTTGTTTCCCTGCCTCTCAGAGTTACAGACACTTCTTGCCCTTTCACTCTTGCTACACGTTTCAAGGCATGTAAACTTAGCTCTGGAGTCCAAAAGGAAATAACAGGTGTAACCAAATAATGAAGATATAAAAACAGGGATCAAGCCAAGAAAGCCTCGTAGCACTGACCCAGTGGGAGTATAACAAGCAACGGCCATTTGACAGGTGATAGTAACTGTTCAAGGGAGATGAAAAGGACTACAGATTGTCATTCGCTATTAGCTTTAATACTATTGATGATCATTTCCCATACAAACAAGTTACTGGCTTAATTAGGCTTCCACACAAACCTAAAAATGGACACTGCTCACCCTCCCCCACCCTGCCTCCACTGTAGACTGTGCAGTAGAAGCACAAAGCACTTTCCATGAGCTTGACAACGAAGGTGTTTTTCTTTGATAGGCTTACAACACAGCAAGAAGCCATCTGCAGCCTAGGAAGACACAGGGCAGAGCCTGATTAGCAATTCTATGCAGGTTTCTTATCTTCATCGCCATTCCCCCTCCCCTTATTCCCTAGGAAGATGAGTTCCATATTCAAAGCAGCCTGGGGTCTTCAGGCAAAGAAATGTGCATGATTTCTACTTGGCATTATAGCAGGAATAAGACTCCCAAATTACAGCAGCTGTTTATGACCTTTGAGATGGCCAGCACCACAAGGGATGGAGAGGGTCCCATAATTCATTTCATCAGCGGCATCAGAATCAGGGGAGATTAAATGTGTCACTCCACCACAGTGAGGCTGTGGGGTGGGGGAAGCCATTATTCATTCTGTCAGCTGCCCGCCTCCCTTCACCTAGCATCAGCAGGAGAAAATGGGGAAGATTTCCTATAACCATATGAACAATACAGTGTGGTGTTCAGGGACCTAATTCATGCATTAATTATCTGCACCTGCCCTGCTTGGTTCCTCAGTGTGTTGCAGCCTTCTCCAAATTCTAAGTGCCTGGTCCTACAACTCTTACTAATATGTGTAATGTTGCTGGCCTCAGTTAGACCAACTCTTTGCATGAGTAAAGACAGCAGAAAGGGAGCCTATCTGAATACGAGCAATTATCATTAATGGCATGTGACATTTGTTCCAGCATTTTAAAACCCTTTTCCCTTGACTTCCATAATGGACAAGGAAGGACTTTTTGCTGAATCATTTTTTGATTCAAGTCTGTTTGGGACTTATGCTTCTATTAAGAAGCCTTTTTAAATGGACCCTGAAGCAGTGCGACGACTCACCCCTGCGGCGCCTCCTGCTGGTCGTCTGGGAATTAGCTCTCTCCAGCTCCGGAGCACCCTCTGCAGGCTGATGTCCCGCTTCTCGCTGGCCCTGTGTCCCTCCTGGATGCCGATGCCTTTTTAATCTGGGGTGCTGCCCCCTGGCAGTATCCCCCCAGATCTCTGGGTCTCCCCTCCCTGGGGAACCCCCACCCCCTATCTCCACCTTGCCTCAGCCTATGGGCTACTGCCAGTCACCATTGAGCCCCCTTTCACTGAGGCTGACTGCAGTCTGTATAAGCCAATCATCACAGGCAAGGAGGGTTTGGGCCTGCTGCCTCTGCCTACCCGTGGGCTGTCCCCTGAAACCCTAGTACCCCTTGCAGCCCTCTGCTAGGCCAGCAGCCTGGGGGGTTTCCAGGCCAGGGCTCCCCAACTCCTCTGGCCTTCCCCCAGCCCTGCTCTACTCCAGGTATCTCCTCAAGCTCCCCAGCAGCCAGGCCTGTCTCCCTCCACAGCTAGAGGAGACTGTCTGCTTGCTGCTAGCTCACAACCCTTTTAATAAGGGCCAGCTGGGCCCTAATTGCATTGCCACAACTGATGCTGCTTCCCCACTCAGCCTGGGAGCTGCTTGCCCCCAGCCACAGCCCTCTCCAAGGCTGGCTTTAACCCTTTTTCTGCGGGAGTGGGGCAGCTGCCCCGCTACAGACCCACTCCCAAACATGTCTCCACATGTTCCTATGCCTACACGATTGTCCAGTGCATTTCTTTATTTGATTGAGTTCAACTGAGAGATTTTCAGGGTAGGGAGCCTGTGTTTTTTAATGCTGTGTAAAGGTTTACGGACATGTATAGTGCTATATAATTAGGTTTAGAAGGATTAGATTTTTATTGGTAAATGTCAATTTCTCTGTATGCACAAACTGACAAAATATTTCCAGCAATAATAACTGAAATTTGCAGATAGGTAAAGTAAGAAAAATGTGCTTGAGAACTTAGAGTTTGATTTAAGGATATTTACTTTGTATATTTTGACATGTGATGTTCACAATTTGTGTTTTAATGGTTATAAAGCTTAGTTTACTGCATCTCAACATCTGCAGTCATTAAATAATTATTGTCTGCCCCCAACAATTTCCTCTGAGAAAATGTAAATCCATCAAAATGTTTAAAATAGATAATTTTTCACAACTGAAAATTTAAATGGATAAAAATGGAAAAAATGCTGAAAAATAAACATTTATATTATCCTCCAAAATTATTCAAAAAAATTGTATATAATAAGTAATAATAGCCAGTACAGTCTTTGGGAATACACTAGCCTAACCTCAGGATTTCCTTCCAAGATTTTGGTTTTGGGGGGATTTCTCAGGACTTACAGTGGTACCATGGGTCACAGATGCTACAAATGCAAAAAGGCAATAAATAAAAAAGAGGAAAATGGGAAATTTTAAAAGATTGCATGCCTTGAGCCCTGCCATTGTCCAGATGCATTTGAGATACAAATGAAATAAGTCCCCTCTTTTTTGTTAATAAATTGAATTTTATTTTATGTTACTTTTTCCCTCTATGATAGAGATGAGGGGTTGTCAGATGAGATGAAAACTCTGGCATTTCAATTTCCCAATACAAGCAGATACACAAGGAAGCAGCCAATTTCTAGGAGCCTTCAGAAGCTAAATAGGATATTTTTCATTTTGTTACATAACTGCAAAAATACAAACACACAGACACCAAAAAGCAGAGTCAGTGGTTGAAATACCTCTCTGAACCTTGCACAACTTTTGCTTTTCCTTTTCCTCCTACCCCAGATATAGAGAACTCCATAAATAAATCAAAATATTAACAGATACTCTAATGCAA
Source organism: Dermatemys mawii (assembly GCA_007922305.1). Taxonomy (NCBI): domain Eukaryota; kingdom Metazoa; phylum Chordata; order Testudines; family Dermatemydidae; genus Dermatemys; species Dermatemys mawii. The sequence goes on along the minus strand of ML677332.1, from coordinate 4,389,381 downwards.
GTTCTGTTCCTCCACTGTAAAACTTCAAGCACTCATCAAGAGCTAATTTTGCGTCTTTCCAGAGATTGGAATCTTAAGGAATGAACTAGTCCACTAGCCTCTTGAAGAAACACTCTTAACACAAGGCATTTTTTTCCTTGACAGAGATAACACACAATCTCATTTGTAACTGTTAAATAAATAAATCAATTTCAAACATAAAGTTTCATGTGTTAGGGCTACATCTTTGACAGATTTGCACTGTATTTTTTCCTATGGCTTGAGCAACTAAATTCAGTAGCCTTGGGCCTCTGACAATCTGTTCCATGTTTCCATAGGTGCTCCTGCAGACGATATGGACAACTGAAGAATAACATGAGCAAATGCTTCACTGTATGTGCCAGCTAGCCACTACTCATGTGCACACAGTTGTAAAAAAAAAAAATTGATACATAGGCCCAGAATCCAAAGCATCTTTTCTTCCAGGTGGAATTTAACAATAGGATTACAGCACCAAATGCATGCAGGCCCTGATTCAAATCAAAGTCTTTCCATTGACTTCAATAGGCTTTCTATTGGACCCACAGGGAGACGGATTCAAATCTGTTTGATGGCCTGTGTGTGAAATGAGTTTAGTGACCAATAATAATGCAAAAAAAGTGGAAGTATTCAATAAATATTTCTGTTCTGCATTTGGGAAAAATAGATTATGTAGCTATATAATAATACTTCTTTCCTTTCTGCTAGTATCTCAGGATGTTAAATAGCAGCTACTAAAGTTAGACATTTTAAAATCAGCCGGTCCATATTACTTGCATCCAAGAGTTTTAAAAGAGCTGGCTGAGGAGCTCGATGGACCATCAATATTGACTTTCAGTAAGTCTTGGAACACCAGAAGACTGGAAGAAAGCTAAATAAATATCTAAGACAGGCAGCTATGCCATCATTGTGAGCGATGTTGGTGTATAGTGAGGTGATATCTTCCCTATACATATTTACAAGACAATGGCAATGGTATCCACCCCAAATACATTGCCAGACTCATCTATTTCATCCACACCCATAATAATTTTACATTCAATAACAAGCACTTTGTCCAAAACATAGGAACACTGGGGTGCTAGGATGACTCTCCAGTATGCCAACTTCTTTATGGTCTCTCTCGAGGAAGAATTTCTAAACAAATGCACCATGAAAGCAATGATATACCTGAGACATTGAAGATATTTTCATCCTCTGGGCAGACAATTTAAACTCCCTCTTAGATTTTCACTACCATTTCAACCACCACTTCTGGTCCATTAAACTCTCTCTGGAACACGCCTACTCAGCATCAATTTCCCAGACACCACAATCAGCTTCAACAAGGGAACCCTACAGACAATTATATACAGGAAACCCACAGATCCCCATACTTACTTTCATAGATCCAGTAATCACCCAAAATCACCAAGAAATCTGTTATTTACAGCCATACCACAGAGTATGCTCCAGGAGAATGTCTGGGATATACACCTTGACAAACTCAGAATAAAAAGATTATACAGTTATATAGATTGCCTGTTCAGAATCAATAGAATATTTAATCTTCCACAAAATACATGAATAAATAAATACCATCAACTATCCCTGCGTGCCACTCTGCCCAGTCATCATTAGCTGGCAGAGAGCTGGTAGGTATAAAATAGAAATGACTGTTAAGGAGAGTTTTGAAGGGAGGATGCAGCCTTATGGATTAATTCAAAGAGAGCGATCCATGCATGCATAAGGGGCAGTGTGGCAAGATTGCTAGGAGAAATGGAGAAATAGGTACAGCAGCGGCGGGATGAAGGAGGCAGGGCATATGATGCAGGGAGAGTAACAAGTGGTGATGACTTCAAAGGTGTAGAATGGTCTAGTTATTACATAGTCCTGACGTGAGTGCAGAGGACTGGACTAGATGTCCAGGGATGGACTATATCCCTTTCAGTCTTCCGCTTCTATGATTCTATAAGAAGTTTGAATGGATATATTGGAAAATGGGGAGCCCATGGAAGGATTAAAGAAGTGATGGTGTCAGCAGAGTAGCAGCTGCATAGACTGGAGTGGGCATGATGCAAGTGTCTGGGAGGCCAGAGAGGACATTGTAGTAATCAGTATGAAAAATGAAGGAGGCTACAACAAGGAAGTCTGCACTATGCTTAAAAAATGTAGGCACTGACAGCATGAATTAAGTCTGTAGGCGAGGAGAAAGAATGAAGCTATTCCACAAAGTTTAGCTCTCTGGCTTGGGCTCAAGTAGACCAAGTATTTGTGAAGCGCTCCCATAGAAAATCTTAACTCAGCAGCAGAGACCCAGGACAAGAGCTGTCTATTTTGTGGGTCATTTTCTTCTTATAGTTTTATTCCTCAATCTGGACATGATGAAACAACAAACCTAGAAGTAAGCCCTGGTTCAAATGTGGACACCTACTTATAGGAAGTGTGGTGGGGAGTGAGGTTGCCTTTTACACAACTTCCTTCCCTTTGACCTATGGTCTTCTAACTACAGCAGATTGGCATTACCCATCTTCATATACTGAGAGCTGGAAACCCAAACAATGGCTAGACCAGATCTTGATAACTGCTGGCTGGTGTTTACAGGAGATTTCTTTCCAGAACTAAAAAAAAATGCCAGGTACAAGCTTCCACCAGAACCATTTTCCACTAATGAGTAATTAGCTCTCCAAGTACAGCACAGGCACAAATACTAATCATTATGTGATGTTTACAGAAATAGCCAGGTGCCAGGGATACCAAGGCATGCCTCAGTGATAAGTCACTGGAGGGCACTGTGGTGCCCTTAGTGAGCTCTAAACAGAAACTATAACAAGAGGAAAAACAATGAGGAGTCCTTGTGGCTCCTTAGAGACTAACAGATTTATTTGGGCATAAGATTTTGTGGGCTAGAACCCACTTCATCAGATGCATGGAGTGAAAAATACAGTAGTAGGTATAAATATACAGCACATGAAAAGATGGGAGTTGCCTTACCAAGTGGTGTGTGTGTGTGTGTGTGTGTGTGTGTGTGTGTGTGTGTGTGTG